>QEOT01003586.1:299932-317453 GCA_003123785.1 Pterocarya stenoptera | reverse complement strand
TTTTTTTTTTTTTTTTTTTTTTTTTTTTTTTTTTTTTTTTTTTTTTTTTTTTTTTTTTTTTTTTTTTTTTTTTGCTTTTACAATTTTTTTTGAATTCTTTTAGCATTTGCCGCGAAAACAACTCGCGTCAAAAAAAATTTTTTTGCCAGAAGGAGTTATTTCCAACAAATGTTCTAGTGGCAAATACTTTTTTTTGCCAAAAGAAACTTTTTCCACCAAATGTTCTAGTGGATAATAATAATACCCACCAATACCTCTCGTGGTAATTGCTCCTATTCCCACGAGCATAAACAAAAATGAATGTGTTTTTGCGGAGAACTTCATTGGCTCTTGACGCCAGAAGTGTCGTGGGAAAAGATACGTATTAGCCCTGATTTAAATCTTTCGTGGGTTATAATATTTTTTCCAGCGAGTTTTATGCCACAAACTTCCCACAACAAAATTTTGTGGGAATAGGCTTTTTCCCACAAAAAGCTTGCTTTTTGCCACAACACTTGTTCTTGGGAAAAACCAGTATTTCTTGTAGTGAGTTTTCCCCTGCCACGCATCGACGTAATCGTGGATGCAACAGCAGGACATCGTATGTTGAGTTTCATGGATGCCTACTCAAGTTATAACCAAATATGAATGTATTCGGCTGGTGAGGAGAAAACCTCATTCATAACAGATCGGGGGTTGTATTGCTACCAGGATATGCCATTTGGTTTGAAGAATGCAAGGGCGACATATCAAAGACTCGTGAATCGGATGTTCAAGGAGTAGATTGGGAAGTCCATGAAAGTTTACGTAGACGACTTTTAGTGAAGAGTAAAGAGTCCACCCAACACCTGGGCGACCTGAGGATGGCGTTAGAAATTCTACAATCTTTACAAGATGAGGCTGAACCCTGCGAAGTGTGCTTTCGAGGTAGGGTCGGGGAGGTTCTTGGGTTACATTGTATCTGAAAGAGGAATCGAGGCCTCTCCAGAAAAAATAGCTGCCATACTCAACATGAAACTGCCCAAGAACCTGAACGAAACCTAGCAACGCCCAAGGGAGATTCATTGCTCGATCAACAGATAGGTGCCTTCCCTTCTTCCATGTACTACGGAAGGCCCACCCCTGGAACGAAGAGTGCAATGAAGCATTTGAGAAGTTAAAACAGCATTTGGCCAGCCCGCCACTTTTGAAACAACCACAGAAAGGCAACGTGCTTCACGCCTACCTAGCAGTTTCCCCAAACGTTGTGTCCGCCGTCCTGGTAAAAGAGGAAGGGACAACTCATCACACAATGTACTACACTAGTAGGACCCTTAGGGGAGCTGAGGTAAGACACCCAAAAATCGAGTTGCTAGCCTTTGCCCTGGTGATGGCGGCTAGAAAACTCTGCCTATATTTCCAAGCCCACACTATAAAGGTACTTACGGAGGACCCTCTAGCAAAAACTTTGAAGAAGCTGGATAGTTTGGAAAGATTGATTGGGTGGTCAATAGAGTTAAGCGAGTTTGACTTAAAATACGAACCTAGAAAGGCGGTTAAAGGACAAGTTTTAGCTGACTTTATAGCAGAATTCTCAAGTTTCCCTCAGGAAGATACAATAGTCCTAGCAGGAAAGCCGTGGGTATTTTACGTCGACGGTTCATCCTGTAAGGCGGACGGGGGCCTAGGGATACATTTGGTAGATCCCGATGGTAGAAAGTTGCACCATATGGCAATGCTAACTTTCAAAGTAACAAATAACGAAGCGGAATATGAAGCACTCGTAGCAGAGCTTTTACTAGCCGCCAAGATAGGGGCAACCGAGGTGGAAGTCAAGTCAGACTCTCAAGTGGTTGTGAATCATGTATTAGGCTTGTATACAACAAAAGGGAAAAAATTGAAGAAGGATCTCGAGCGTGTGTGGGAAGCATGAGACCTCTCGTATTTTAGTATAACTCAGATCCTGAGGGTAGAGAATGAAGTGGTGGATAAATTGGCCAGGGCAGCATCGGGCATGGACGAAGCACCTCTCCCATGGCAAGTAGAACACAGAGTCATTGAAGTCCCAACCATTGGGATAGATGTAAGAGTTTTGAGTACCAGCATCCCTGAATGGGCAAAAGAAGTGGTTAGATATCTGGATGAGGGAAAGCTACCAGACGCAAAGGAAGAGGCGAGAAGAGTAAGGCGAAAGGCAGCAAGGTTCCTACTCATTGACGGAGTCCTTTATAAAAGAGGCTTCTCTGCCCCATTGCTGCGATGCATTTCCACCCAAGAAGCTCAATATGTACTAGCGAAAATACATGATGGGATATGCTGAAACTATTCAGGTGGAAAGACTTTGGCAAGGAAGGCGATGAGGGTGGGATACTACTGGCCCAACGCATTGAGAGATGCTCAAGCATTCAGCAGAAAGTGTGTGGAATGCCAGGCGCATGCACCAATACAGCACGCCCCTCCAAAAGGGTTAACATCCATGACCGCGCACGCCTTGGCCCTTTGCCCAGTGGGGTGTAGACTTGGTTGGACCCTTCCCGCCAAGAAGAGGTGGGGTGAAATTCATGGTAGTAGCTGTTGATTATTTCACAAAATGGGCCGAGGCAGAGCCATTGGCATCCATAACAAGCAGGACTGTGACAACAGTTTTATGGAAAAACATTATTTGCAGGTTCGGGATCCCTCAAAGCATAGTGACGGACAACAGGCGCCAGTTTGACTTAGACCATTTCAGAGAATGGTGTACGGAGTTGAAGATCAAAGTGAAGTACTCCTCGCCAGGTCACCCCCAAGCAAACGGACAGGCGGAAGCTACGAACAAGGCGTTGCTCTCAATTTTAAAGAAGAAAGTCGCAGAGAAAAAAGGAAAGTGGGCAGAAGAGTTGCCCAGCATGCTCTGGGCGTACAAAACATCGGCAAAGATTCCTACAGGGGAATCCCCATTCACACTAGCGTATGTTTGTGAAACAGTAGCTCTAGTCGAAATGGGACTCCCTACCTACAGAACAACTTACTTCTCAGCCCCCCAGAACGATAAGAAAATGGAAGAATATCTCAACTTGGTAGAGGAAGAAAGGGAGATGGTGGAGGCGAGGATGTTACAAGAGAAGACAAAAGCCAAGCAATATTTCAACAAAAGGGTGAGGCCCAGGACTTTCAAACTGGGTGACCTGGTCTTGCGAAAAAGCGGGGTGACAACCCAAGGTGAAGGAAAGATGGGGCCTCCGTGGGAAGGACCTTACCTGGTGATAGCCAACAATATGTCAGGGTCATACCGACTAAAATTCAGCCAGGGCAAGGAACTACCCCATCCATGGAATGCAGAGCACTTGAAGAAATTCTATCAGTAGAGCTGCAATATTTTTACTTCTGTTAAATTCCATGTTTTCTATGTTGAATTTATTAAGTCTATGCTCGTCAATACAAGGATATTTCGATCGCCCTATTATTAGTCATAACTTGTTGTGTCTCTTTTTGATAAGCCCTCAATAGAAGGAAAACATCACACCAAGCAAGTATAAAAGGGCGCGTAGGTCCTCAGACCACGCCGACCCTTAAACACCAAAGACAAGCCATAGCAGCTTGTGGTATCAAGTATGAAAGGGCGCGTAGGTCCTCAGACCACGCCGACCCTTAAACACCAAAGACAAGCCATAGCAGCTTGTGGTATCAAGTATGAAAGGGCGCGTAGGTCCTCAGACCACGCCGACCCTTAAACACCAAAGACAAGCCATAGCAGCTTGTGGTGCCAAGTATAAAAGAGCGCGTAGGTCCTCAGACCACGTCGACCCTTAAACACCGAAGACAAGCCATTGCAGCTTGTGGTGCCAAGTATAAAAGGGCACATAGGTCCTCAGACCACGCCGACCCTCAAATGCCAAAGGTAAAAGCTAGCAACTATGGCGTTAATTGAAGAGGGGTACGACGAAGAAATTCCCAAACAGTCGAAAACAAAAAGAAAAGCGATTCTAATGAAATTGCAAAATTTAGTATGAAGGGAAAGTATTTCATAAATGCATTACAAGTCTTGATCCAATATCAAGAAAAAGGGTGTACACCGAAGAAAGAATGAAAACAAAGTACATATATGTGAAAGAAGCAGAGGAGTTATGAGGATTTGTCAGGTGGCAGCAGAGAAGGAATCCCTATGAAGGCGTTGGGCATCTCTTTCCACCCGAATCTGTTAGCTCGCCGACGGCTGTTCTCTTTAGGCAGAAATAACTCCCAGTCTAAATTTACAAGGTCTGTGGAGGGATTAGTCAAGAGGAGGGATCTCAGCCTTAAGATGCCTCCACCATAACCGAAACTGAAAGCATAATTTTTGGTATCAGGCACATAGGCCAGCTGATCACGCAAGCGCTGAACCACAGCCCGGGCCTTGGCAAGATCTTTTTTCTTTCTGGACATATGTTGGTCCCAAGCCTCCATTTGTAGCATAGCCTTCCTAAGCTCTTCGTCCACGCCTGCGTGACTTTCTCTATACTTGTCGTGGCACTCTTCAAGTTCACATAGTTCCCCCTACATCACAGCAAGATCAAGGGCATCAAGGCGAGTCTTCTCTGTTGCAACCGCCAACTGTTGAGATAGCTCCTGAACTTTTCCTTGTGAACAATTAGCTTTTGACGAGCTAAATCCCGGTCCTGGGTAAGGGCCAAAAGTTCAGACTTAAGGGCATGCACATCAGCCTCAGACTTTTGCCGAACTTCTGAGAGCTGGGCCCTCGCCAAGTCCCTCTTAGTCAAGAAACTGCAGGGAGTGAGCATCCCAGTCATTCGCTATCTGAGCAAGGTGCACAGATTCATGAAGTTGACAGAGCTCTTCCTCTCAAATCTCCAGGTTGCCTCGGAGCAACTGGGAATGACCCTCTGACTGCTCCAATTGTACTTCGAGCTCTTTCACCTTTTCCGATAGGGCATCCAGCTTAGCCCTGTCCGCCTGCCATTCCTTGGCAGCAAGCTCTGTGGCTTCACACACCTTCGACTGTTCAAGGACTTCTCCTTATAGGCGAGCACGGTCTGCCACAATCCATGCCGCCAAATCATTGAACCCCTGCAAAGGAAAATAAGAACGCCTAGTTCAAAGCTACTCAAAAAGAAAAAAAGGAAAAGAGAGAAACACTCTAAACGGTACCTTCAAAAACCAATCTTTTAAATGATTGGCCATCTAAGTAACAGCTTCAGTCTGGGTGCTGGCCGAAGAAGAAGAGGCCTCACCACTGGCTGCACGATCAAATTCAACCAAGGGGACCAATGCAAGACCTAAATCCGCCTCCTCCCCAAATTGACTCTCAAGGCAGATAACTGGAGTAGGAGGCTGGGGACAAGGTAAAGTATCTTCAACCAGGCGAGTAGCTTCCGATGAACAATTGCCCCCATCCATTTCGAGGACGGAGTCAATCCCATCCCCAAGGGATGGGGAAAAATGAGAAGGGATGGAGGGTCCCTAGCTGCTCCCAGCTGGCGCAGGGGTACATCCCCCAGATACAGTGGCGGGCGGGGTCTCGGGAGTCACTTGAGCAACCCTCGCCTCAGCATAAGCAGCCTCATGACAGGGAGGCGAAGGCTCAGCAGCATCAATCCCTTTTGACCCGGGGGTATCCAAGCCCTCGCCAACCTTTGGGCCTATAATACCCTCAAGGTTTAGGGCAGCCGCTACGACAGCGTCCAGCTCGCCTCCCCTCATCTGACTTTCCACCACAAGGAACTCAGAAATAGGAGAGATTGATAGTGGATGTGCCGGTGCGGGGGGATTAATTTGAAAAGTATCGGCCAGATCAAAGAGGACCATGCTAGCTAGACTCTCAGTGTCTAGCAGGTTGAGAGACCGCAGCTTCGCAGAAGAGTCGCGGGGTGAGCCTGGACGCCTCTAGAACGCACAACAGTTTCCACCTGCTGCCGAATGTGCGATTGAGACTAGGCGCCCTCCGAAGCAGCCATGGCTTTCTTTCGCAAAGGTGACAAAGAAGGGGAGCTTTCAGGATGAGCCCTTTTTTGGCTCGCACCATCATTCCTCTTTTTACTCCTTATCTCTCTCCTCTCATCGCCACCCTTCTTCTCAGACTTTTTCTTTGTCTTTTTAGTCCCTTTTTGCTCAGGGCGGCTATCTTCCTCATGCCCAGCAGAGGGTTTGGTCTTCACAGGAGGTTTCTTGATGGAAGAGGGATCAATTCCGAAATCATGAATTTACGCCCTTGAGCCTGTGAACGGTTGGGAGTCACCAAGAAACGGTCAATGTTGTCAGGTGTCAATATGAGGTCAGACCACACTTCATCCTCACGGGTTATGACCCAAGAATGAACAATATCAATTCAGGACAACTCTCGACGCGATAGAGGTGGCATGGTTGCCCACACGACCTTGTCTTCAGGAACAAGGCGCCAGATCGCCCTAATGGGAAAATCTCGAGTACGGGCCTCCCTGACAAGAAAATCACAGCCTGTGCTAGCAATAAAGAAAAATTTTGTATTCCAAGCTTTAGCATTGGAATGGCGGCTCTCAAGACTAGCCAGAGCAGGTGTTCCATCCTTCTTGCGGAAGCTAGCAACGTTGCCCTGATTAGACAGAAGGTGGCAGAAGGATAAAAATTCCTGAGCTGTTAGGTCGGTATAAACATCTCCAAGGGGTTCCAAGACCATGCGGTAAACAATACAGGCGCAAAAATAGGTCCTGTAAGAATGGGGATGGAGTTGGGTGGGGGCCAGTTCAAGTGGGTCCAAAATATCACAAAGAGGATGGTAGAAGGGGAGTTTCAAACCATGAGAAAACATGGCGGCAAACAACGCAGTCCTGCTGGCGTAGCCCTCGTCATCACAGCATCCCAGTGAGGGAATCATTATATTGGCACTCTCAGGAATGCCAAACTCTTCCCGAAGCCCAGGAAGATTTCTCTCCCGGTACATAGAACGCCATCCGTGGCCTTCGAAGACTGTGCCTTTCGAGAAGAAGAAATGAGGGTTGGAGGAACCGCCCTAGTCAGCCATTGAAGTTAGAAAAGAGAATGGGCAAGAAAGCAAGGAAAGTGAAGAAGGAGAAGTGGTAAGAACAAGAAAGGAAGCACAGAAGGAGAGATGCAGAGAAGGGCAAACGAAGAAGGAAATAAAAGAAATAAGAGAGGGGATATTTAAAAGAGGAGGACGAAGAACGTCAACAGTCATGAGCATCATGACCTGACACTAAGGGCGGAAGTTAACCGTCACACGAAAGGCTTCTCCCATTTCGCCACATCAAAAGATCTTTGTAAAAAAGAAGGAAAAAAGAGGGAAACGGCGCGAGGGACAAAATGTTAAAGATTAGTTGAGACCAAACTGTGCATAACGGGTTGGACCCATCCCAGCTGTCAATAACCATCTTGCGCGCCAAAGTGCATCACACAGGCCCATAATTGAGGGTCCAAGGAAAGAATTGCAGCCACTTATGAGGACAAAACATTAACAGATATTTAATTTCCCATGCCATAAGGTGAAGAGAATTAGCGGGATAGCTGGAGTGTCTATAATGATAAACAACCCATTCTCAATTAGCAAGCCCAAATATAAAAAGGCCCAATATAAAGGGCCCATGGTTGAACAGAAGAAGCTGGAGTATCGAGAGCCCGACCAAGTCAAACGTACGCATATAACTACTTACGTAAAAATAGGGATCTCATGCAGATACGTGGTCAGTTCAACCATAAGATTAAGCCCAAAAAGGTCGGCTTCACGTCTCGGTAAACTCGACATTAGATAAACATCATAACATAGTTTGGGGTATCTTGATTTTTTCTTTTGATTATTAAATCATTTTGAAACCCTAATTGACTTAAGCATCGGAGCGTTTCCAGGCGAACCAGGCCGACTCTACTTTAATCCTTGCAGGTTGACGATTCAGATTGAAAGTGAGATACGTCCTTTACATATATAATATTACATGTATTTTGTAATTATGGTATTTTGTGTATGATGTTAACAAGGAATTCCCATGATAAGAAAGATATATGAGCAGAAAAAGAAACACAAGTTGTCCATTCTAATCATGAACGAACTTCTGGAGAGTAATAAAGATGAGATGTACGAATATTATTACCGTTCGAAGAAGGCCTTGCAACCGAACAGGTAATCCAGTCAAGGAGTACGTAGTAGCCTTCTCCAAAACAAAACTCATATCTAACTTTTTCCTGGATCTGCATGCAGTTCTGTTCTTGTAAACGGCTTGTCCAAGATGGTAGAGAAGACCTTTTTTCTTTTTTTTAGAGCCAGAGAAAAGAAGAAGAAGACCCTTCTTGGTTGCTTCACTCGAGCAACATTATAGCTAGGGCAGTTCCCGACCCGACCCGTGTTCGTTTCCGACTCGACCCGAAAATCAGTTTCTTCCGTTTAACCAAATACCCGAAAAAGTCAATTCGAAAATGGGTATTCCAACCCGACCCGGTTTAGTATTATTATTATTATATATATATTTATTTTTAGTTTAGAGCAATCAAAGCCGGAACCAATTTCGCAAAATCCCCAATAGAACTTCCCTTGACGAGAATCCCCGTAAGCCTTGTATACAATTCATCTAGAGCCAATTTCGTATCAAACCATGGGCCATCTTGCTCGAGACGATGAGAACATCAAGAACCCTCCTAGCATCAATCTTGACATTATCAAAGAAAACCCATTGGTACTCGGTTTTTCTTCTGAAATAGGATTGAAATCTGAATATCTCCATGCTCTTTTCAAGGGTTCCTCAATTAATCGAAACCCATTATCAACCTTATCACCATTAAAGCTGCTATTGCAAAACTCTCAAGAAATGACCAAATAGATAAACAGAGTTCATTTCCAATACCCATTATATCTGGAACTCTACAGTACCCAACAAACTGAAGAAGCTCACCAAAAGATCAAGAAATCTTAGTATATACAAATCCAAAAGGTTTGTACAATCAAATTTCAAGAGACCAATTAAAAACAAAAAGGCCCAAATACATAAAATGGGTTGAGCCGAACAAGAAATGCTCATTGAGCAAGGACCTCGCTTGTGAAGTATAGACTAGAGTCCAATCGGTGAAAAGGATTGGAGCTAGTGAAGGAAACAAGAAATTTACCTGCGATTAAGCTGGTTGGTAGGGTGATATTAGTCTTTCTGAGCTAGTCCCGCGTGAGGTTTGACTGTTGTGAAAGAGGAAGATGAGGCCGCTATTTGGGGGAGAGAGCAGGTACCCTCCATGCGAGGGTAAATGGGAAGACCATTATGTGAATTGATCTTGAATTCAACACTGGTTTGAGGGATTGGGAGAGAGTGAGAGCTGCGAGGGATCGAGAGAGTGTGCCCCTTTGGATGCCGTTTTCGACTAAAAACGGGTATCGGGTATTACCCGTTTAAAAAGCAAACGGGTATCGGTTATAACCGGTTCCGCTTTCACACCTCAAATGGATTGGGTTTTCAGGTCGGGTGTGCGGCTTTTTTAAACAGCCTTAAATTTATAGCTACCTATCTTTGCCGTAAAAACAATTTTCGGAGACTGCTAAGTTTGGGTGTTGGAGATATCTCAAGTATTCTGAGATTACTCTGTACGGTTGGGAGTAGTTTTACATCCAAACAGATTTGAAGTATTTTCAAACATCCAAATCTCTCTTCAAAGCACTGTTTGCACTGTCAGAGGTTGTCCATCTCCATCAATGCATGCTCCCCAATGAAAGGTCTTTTGTACAAGTACTTCTCTCTCCCTCTTTGTCACTATTATATATTATATATAGATAAAAAAAATTAAATTACTATAATATTTTTTATTATTATATAAAATAATAATAAAATAATTATAATATTTATCATTATTATATATAAAAAATAAAATTACTATAATATTTATCACTATTATATATAGATAAAAAATAAAATCACTATAATATTTATCATTATTATATATATAAAAAAATAAAATCACTATAATATTTATCACTATTATTTATAAATAAAAAATAAAAGTATTATAATATTTATCACTATGATATATAAATAAAATCATGATTTCATCATCATTGAAAAAAAAAATCAATCATTGATGGGACCCACATATTTTTCAACTATCTATCTAAAAGTCAACAACTCAACATACTTCATATATCCAAACAACTCAAAACACTTTCAATGGGACTCACAAACTCACTCCAATCTCTACTCATAACTATTCACAACACTTCTCAATACTTCTCGCTATCCAAACTAGGCCTAAGCCCATAAATAAATAAATTACTGTCCGATCCAGAATACTCTAGGCAAAGAAGGCAGCAGAATTAGTAAGTGTTAGATTTATAACAAAACCTTATAATTGATATAATAAAGAATTTTTACAATCTGACCTAGCATATCAAATAAGTAATTTTATTTTTTTCATAATTACCTTTGTAGAATAATAAGCTTTTCTCACCTTACGTACATTGATAACGCCGGAGGAAATAAAAAGAATTAATTCTAGGCTTGGTATGTTTGGGTACAAGTTTGTTTAAATTATTGTTTGAGTACAAAAGTGGGTAGTCATTTGTGTTTTTTTATTTTAATTGTTTAAACTTTACGAAACGATTAGATGAAAAGTTTTTTTGGAAAAATATTTTAATTTTAATTTAGAGATGTTTGGATTGAAAATGAAAACTTTTTTTTTAAGAATATTGAATATTTCTGATCAGTTGCCAACATGCATGCGAAATATATCTCCTCACTTAACTATGCATTATCAGTGTAGGTGATCTGAAAGTGTTCTTATATTCTTTCTAGTAAGTTACAAAGCTAATTATTATTCTTATTAGTAATTTTGTTATTGTTCTTATATTACTAGAGACTCCTATATTACCCTTCAAAAAAAAAAAAAAAAAAGACTCCTATATTAATTGCTGCTCGAAATGGCATTTTCGAAATTGTGGAGAAAATTCGGGAACTGTGTCCGATTGCCATACACGACGTGAATGAAGACAACAAGAATGTAATGTTGTTGGCGGTGCAGAACAGACAACCACATGTATTTCAAATCCTGCTGAAGAAAAATATCATGATCAGAGACAGGGTGTTACGGGTGGTGGATAAAAGTGGGAATAATGTAGCACATCTTGCGGCTGTGCTTGGAGCATATAGGCCGTGGCTGATTACCGGGAAAGCCTTGCAAATGCAATGGGAAATGAAATGGTTTGAGGTATACAAATAGAAAAAATTATATAATATATATACACACACACACACACACACACACATATATTTCAAATAATTAATTGTTGTCATGTGTACGTACTTGATGCTCGCTTCATGCAGTTCGTGACACAGTCCATTCCTGCTAACCTTCTTACCCGACCTAACGACAATGGCAACACCCCTGAGGAACTGTTCGTCGAGAATCACAAGGGTCTCGTCACGGAGGGTGGCAAATGGTTAATTAAAACCTCCGAATCCTACTCCCTTGTCGTTGCACTCATAGCGACTGTGGCCTTTGCCACCTCCACCACAGTTCCTGGAGGCGTCAAGCAGGATAATGGCATTCCAACATTGGCAAACAGAACCCCATTCCACCTCTTTGCCATCTCATCACTCATTGCACTCTGCTTCTCGGTCACGGCTTTGGTCACATTCCTTTCCATCTTAACATCAAGGAATAAAGAAAGGGATTTCGGAAAGGACTTGCCAATGAAGCTCTTGATAGGTTTAACGTCCTTGTTCTTTTCCATAGCTGCGGTGCTGATTACCTTCTGCTCGGGACATTTCTTTGAGATAGACGATAAGTTAATTAAATATGTGGCGTATCCAGTGTATGCGGCAACCTGCCTACCGGTAACTTTTTTTGCTGTGATGCAGTTTCCGCTGTATTTTGATCTTATTGAATCTACCTTCAAGAAGGTGCCACGACGTAGCTACAAGGCGTCCGTTTTGATCTAATTCATTTTCCTTTTCTTTTATCTCCTTTTTCTATTTTATATATGGAATAAGGTTCTCTCCCTGTGTGATTATGTTTGATCTGTTTTCGAGAAAGAAAAAAGAAAAATGAACTGTCTGTCATATATTATATGTACAATGAAATTAATGTTTGAATACAATTCTCTTTCCTAGCTCTTGTTCTGTCTCTGCAAACCCGCCTCTGGTTTCTTTGTGCCGCAGATAGAGAACGAGTATTTGCGTTTAAAGTTGAGTTAGAAATTAGAATAATAGTATTTTGTGAGTTTTATTGAGATGTGTTTGGATGTAAATAAGTTGAATGTATGAAATAGAGTGGGATGATCAATGATTAAAACTCATGAGTTTTAATTTTTTATAGGAAATTGAAAAAGTAATAGTGAATTTCATCAATGATTAGTTTGAGATGAGTTGAGCTGATTTCATCTTCCAAACACAGCTTAAAACTACATGCATCGCTCAAAAATATGGATAATGATAGACTTACTACCTCTTACCACCCATTTATTACTCCCTTTATTTTTTAAGATTTTTTATTTTATTTCTTTTACTTAATCTTTTAAAGCCCATCTCTAGCAATCTGCAATTCTGAATAAAGAGGTTAAAGTCCTCCATCGCAGCTTACTGACGGGGGTCTCCACCTCTCCTCTTGGAGTCATCTTTAATGATATAATTAAAATCCCCACAAATAATCCCCGGTAAATTAGCATTGTCACTCGCCTCCAGATCCTCCCAAAGGAACTTCCACTCTAGTTGGTTACATTTTGCATAAACAATAGTAAGCATGAGCACTTGACCATTCTCCTCAACTTTCACAGTCACATACTAATTAGAGCTTGCCACCCAAGACACTGATACTTTCGAGTTCCACATCAACCAGATCTTAGCACCATATGCTTGATTATTGAGGAAGAAATAGCACGAAAACTTTCTCAAACAACCAGGAATTCTGTCTTCCAGCAAGAAAGGTTCAGCCAAGGCTAAAATATTTGGCCTATGCTTAGAAATGATTTTTTGAAAGCTCAATTGAGATGTTCCGACTCCCCTTATATCCCAAGAAATTATGGGACTAATCATAAATCTAGTTTTGAGGGACGAATGACCGTCCTAGTTAATTCTACCCTTGGGTTTCGCTCTGACCATTTCCAAGTTAATTCTTTTCAAATATTAAAAAAAAAAAAAAATATTTTCACTCATACTTTCTTACACGTCTCAAGTACTAGATCCTTCCCTGAAATTCTTGCACAATGGTCCTGGACGCATGACTTAATTCATTATTAAGTTATATATGGTCAATTCCCTTCAAAAGTTTTTTTTTAAGACGTCTTTCTTGAGGTCTCGTTTGGAATGGACATAAAGGAACACTATTTATTTATTTATTTATTTTTGGTAAGTCAGTTAATGTTTTGACAAGAGCATTTTGGGGTTTCTTTTTTGATCCGGTAAGCTTATTCCATGGACAATAGGAAATGATTTTGATAAGATTTAAGGTTTAAACTTTAAAGTTAGCGGACCTTAAGCCATATTTATTTTCAGATTTAAGATTATAGACTTTGCAGATGTTTAGGCATATGACTATTTTTCAGATTTGAGGTTATAGTTTCAACAGGTTCTAAGAAATTATTCATTCAGATTTAAGGCTATTAAATGTAGCTAAGAGTGGAGGAATGAATTTAAGACTATAAGTGAAATTGCCTAGATTTTGGGAACAATAAGTCGGGTTACAATCAAAGTGTCGTAAGAGTCAACTTTGTAGATATTAAAATAGATTAGACTCCTAGTTTTTAAATATTTTTGGCAAATTATCAGAGTGTACACTGAAAGCGTGGTTTTCGGTAATATGATTTTGAGAGTAAACTTCCTGAAGTTTGAAAATTTGTTAACTTGAAATCAGTTAGGACTTTAATTTTGTGGCCATAGCCTTTCAATTTTTGAGGATTGTTGAGAACTTTCAACTTTTAGAAATCACAAGTTGAATATCTTCAGGAATCAAGTATGAGAGAAAAGGGTCACGGACTTTGGAGAGTGTATTTTGATTTTAGTATGAAGTTATTATATTATGTGGAGAATTCAAAATTTATTATTAGCTTGTTAATTACATTGTTGAGGTTTATATTTTAGACTTGATTTAGACTTTTAAGGTATACGATAAGCAATACAATAACTATGAATGTGTATGTTTAGGGAAAATATGTGAAGCATCGGGCTTCAATATTGGAGGGTTAGAATTTTGAAATATTAGGTTCGATAAAATGATCAAAGTTTGGGATAGGCATAGAATAGTGGGGGCGGATAAATATTTAAACTTAGTTTGAGTTACTAGCAAATTTCGATGACGAAATTTTTTTAAAGGGGGAGGATGTAACACTCGGGCCCAGCCAAGCCCACTTTACAAAATTTTGGGTTTATAGTTATGAAAAGCCCATGTGGGATTGCAATTAAAAAATTTTTTAAAGAGAGTTCGGGCCTATGATATTTTTGACAGAATATAATTTTTCAATAAGTTTGATAATCAGGTTTAAAATCTTTTAATGGACGAAGTAGATTCTTATCCAGAAAATTTGTGGGACAAGTGTAGTTTTTTAAGTTGAGACGAGGCCCAACACTTAAGCAAAAAGTCGATGCATTAATCCCATACTTGATCAAGACGTGGGCCGATTATATTTATTTTAGGCTTAGCCCAGGCCTGTGGAACGGTTCTATCATCGCACAGGTTCACCGCTTTCTTTCACATCCATTTTTCCTTTTTCATGCACGTCCCCCTTTCCATTTTCTTTAGGTTTTATCTGTTTTCTACTTATAGCTTATAAATATGTTAAGCATCCTTACCCTAGAATAAGTGCTGCTGCCCTCTATCCACAACCCAGCCACCCACGAAGCCAACTCTCTTTGTGTCTTCATTACCAACCTAGCACACACGAAACCGTAGCCCTGTAACTCCTCCTCTTTGCAAACAGCGCACCACCCTCTAGCTTGGCCTCGACCCACCCAGTCGCAGCACACCCAGCTGCCGCACAAACCAACCACCACACATGGCCACAACCCACGCAAGGTGCTTGACTCGTTCGGAAATGAGCAGCACAAAAGGCTATCCCAAGTGCAGGAGCGTGTCGAGTAGTAATTAGGAATAAATTCCTAGATCGTCTCCACAGGGAAAGTGCTAAAAATAAACTCGTGTAAAATGGTGGAAATATTTACGATGGGAAAATAAAAATAAAAAGTGATGATATGTACAATGGATGAAAGAGTGCAGTGAAAAGAGGATTTTTACTGGTCGTGAACCAGATTCATTTTTTGGTTGACTTGCGTGTTTGAGATGCTGTGAAAATTAAAGAAATTAAAATGCGAGACAGTGAATTTAAATTGCTGGAAATTAAAAGACTGAAATTTAAATGAGCTGGAAAATTAAATGGCATAAAATAAATTGCAGAAAATAAAAGTGCAGGGAATTAAATGCAGAAAATAAATTGCAGAAAATTAAAGTGCAGAAAATTAAAGACAGTAAAATAAAGGACAGTAAAATAAAAGTGCGGAAATTAAAAGTACTGAAAAATAAAATTAAGTTTGTCCAATTGATGGTAGAGACATTCACAAGTCCAATTGATTACCACAGGGATTTCTCAAGCATTCACTGTATTCGGAAATCACAGTGAATCAAGAGAAGTATATAGATAATCAAAGTTTCTAATAACAACACCAAACAATTGATCAAACTCACAATTAAGCCCAAGAAAATTCACCAAATGTTAAGTCTGAATAATTGATGGTAGAGACATTCACAAGTCCAATTGATTACCACAGAGATTTCTCAAGCATTCACTGTATTCGGAAATCACAGTGAATCAAGAGAAGTATATAGATAATCAACGTTTCTAATAATACCAATCAATTAATCAAACTCACAATTATGAATTTTATTGTTGATCTAAAATAAAAGTACAGGAATTAAAAGTGCTGAAAAAAAATAAAGGACATTAAATTAAAGTGCATAAAAATAAATTGCATAAATTAAAATAAAAAATAAATAAAATAAAAGTGGAGATTACAGACGAAGGAGAACAGTTCAATAACACAGTTGGTCCATTTAGGCTCTCAACTGCATCACCGAACTCCCTCACTTCATCTGCATTTTCTCCAAAAAAATTCTGCAGACTACATCCTACTCTACTTTGGGCTTCTACATTGGCCTCCCTCTCTACTCTACCCTACGGAGCTTCCTCCATTTTCACAGACTCCCCCAAGCTTATATAGGCATCAAAAGGCCACTGTGCGTGCATCTGATGTGTCTGTACTGTCCCATGTGCATGTCTTCAGCCGCCCACGCCTTCTTCTTTCTTTTTCTTCTCTTTTCTTCCGCATGTGCATTGGTCGGCCGACTCTCTCTTCTTTCTTCTCTTCTTTTTCTTTCTTTTTTTTCTTCCACGTTCGTTTCGGCAGCTTCTTCTTCTTTCTTTTTATTTTTTTTTTCTTCCCGAGTCCAGTTCCCGCATGCGTTTCTGGTTCCCTCTCTTCTTTCTTTCCTTTCTTTTTTTTTTTCTGTTTCTTTTTCTTCTTCCACTCAGCACGTTAGTCCAGCATCTTCTGCCCCGTCTCAGCAGCTTCTCTCCTTTTTTTCTTTCTTTTTCTTTCTTTCGTTCCGCATGCGTCGTCCAGCTCGGAGAGGCTGCATGCATGAACGTCCAGTAGAGAGACCGAGAGATAGAGTTTGCTGTGCATGAAGTCGTTGGAGGCTGAAGGCTGAGTTGCCGAAGGTGGAACCGAGCAGAGGGTGGCTGGGCAGTGGCTGTGGATGAACGGTGGACGTGCGGAGGGGCACTGCACCGTGGAGGCGCTGCTGAGCAGCGCTGTGGAGGTTAGTGCAGAGCCGTACGACGTGTCGTTTTCGTCTGTTGACAAAACGGCACGTCTTTTAGTCTTAAACGGTTAAATCAACTCAACGCAAAACGACATGTCGTTTTGGTTTTAGACAAAACGGCACGTCGTTTAGCTCAGACGGCAGAAACTGATTAGCTCAAAACGACATGTCGTTTTGGTCTGCTGACCAAACGACATGTGGTCAGCGCAGAAAATAAAAAAAAGAAAATAAAAAAAAGAAAAAATAAATAAAATAAAATAAAATAAAAATTAGACAAGTAAAATTAAATAAAAATAAAAATAAAGCTTAGACAAATAAAATAAAATAATGAAACTAAAATAAATAAATTAAACAAGAGATGAAAATAAAATTTTAAAAGTGTGTTGTGCATGAGAAATTATTGTCCAAATAAATCACAAGTTATAAAATAAAAGCATAAACTATGCTTTTAATCATTTTAATTCACAACTTGGATTTATGCCTCTTAATCAATTTATCCATCTAAAACCAATGATAAAATAATAAAACAATTAAAAATTATTGGTTTTAAATAGATAAAATATGCAATAATGCAGCTCAATCACACCCCCAACTAACTTTTTGCTAGTCTCTGAGCAAAATAGTGAAAATTAATTGAGATGAATATTGCATAAAGCTCGAAATCCAAACAAAAGCAATCAAACATAATAATGAATTCTCACACAGCGACACGTAACTATCAACTCCCAGGGGCTATATTCACCAAGACTGTCTCAACAATCTTCCATTAAGAATTTGGGAATATGTCTCAAAACTTAGATGTGTGTGTGTAGCTAAA
>QEOT01003586.1:236477-285812 GCA_003123785.1 Pterocarya stenoptera | reverse complement strand
CCTTCAATAACCTTCCTCATATTACTAAAAGGTGTTCTATATCTACATTGGTATGCATAGAAATACTCCTAATGAGAATTGTTACTCTTACCACTTGGTAACAATTTGAAGTACGAACCAAACTCTCATGCAATACCACAATCACTAAAAAACAAAGAGTCGCTTGAATCAAACTGCGTACAAGTTACAAACCTTAATGACTTGACATTATCCCAAAATAACAATAATGCAAAAATACCATCAATTGAAATGAAATCAACTTTAACGAAGCTTAACAATACAAAGGTCTTAGAAAAATACCAATGACAATGTCAGCTCTTTCAATTCCTGTGGCATCAGCATTTGCGTCTCCCTGAGTGACAACATACACTCTAATGGGTATGTGCTGCCTTGGATTTTGTTTGCAGCCACTGTTGAGGGAAATCCCATTTCTGTGACGCCCCGACTCCCACGTACAAAAGCCTCGGGAATCGTGACGTCAGGATGATGACAACACAAGTCACACATCCCAACGATACGTGCTCAAGTGTGTGCAATGTGCCACCAGAGCACCAAAGAGTCGCAGCGGATAATAATAATTAAATCACTAAGTACCAAAATTTTTATATACAAAAATAACCAAAATACAAATATACTGAAAGTTATGCAATCATCCAAGAAAATATAATAAAGCCGAATACATACGCATGGGAAACAAATCCCATAACCAAAACAGCAGCAACCACATGCCACTTAACCACGGCGCAGATCCCTAAGGCTTGTCGTCTTCGTCCTCACCTGCACTAAAATCTACGGTACCATAAAATGTTATCGCAGGTAAGTAATAATCCAAACGATCTCTAAGATCAAAATATATTTAATGCAACCAACATGCATACATATGAGGATATATGCACCAAACCCAAAAATATCATTTTTCCATAAACGATTTACACAAAAATATTTATTGGACACTGTAGGTGGGAATCACAGGCGAGACTCTACTACCATCCCTGCTTACCACCATCCCTACCGTGTGTACCGTAGGCGGGAATCACAGGCGGGACAACACCACCATCCCTGCTTACCACCATCCCTACGCATACACCGTAGGCGGGAATCGTAGGCAGGACTATACCACCGTCCCTGCTTACCACCATCCCTACAGTCTCCTTTCCTTTTTCCCACAAATGAAAACCCAGTTTTCAATAAACACAAACATGATTATGCGTGCACATGCAATGCACCAATCCAACAATAAATTCCAACAACCAATCCAACAGCAAATTCAATAATTAATCCAGATCACAACACAACCAATCACAGACATAATAAACCAGTCAGTGCAAAAATATATTAAAACCTTAAAGATGTTCGGAAAAATACTTACAGCGCTTTAATATATTTTTTGGAGGATCACGAGAGAGCTGGAAGCGCCAAAACAGTAACACCACAGCGTAAAAACACTATGGCCGAAAACACAGTGAACCCAAAAATTACACGGGGTCAAACGAAGACTTGGGAACGGTAGGGTAGGGCCTATGGAAGGTGGGGAAGCTAATGGTATCGAAGGTTGGCTGTGGGTGGCGGCCGAACCGGTGGTGGAAGGCCAAGAAGTGAAAAACGGAGTGGGTGTTCGTTGGGGCGGTTCCGGCGACGGATCGAGGCCGGGTTTGGGTCCAAAGGATTGCTAGAGGGCCAGTGAGGAAGTGGTGAAGAAATGGTGGCCAATGGTGGCCGGACGGCGGCAGAATGGGTGAACGAGTGCCGCGGCTTCACACGGCTCTCGAAGGCAAACGGCGGCAAGGGGTGGCCTGAAATTTGGTGGGCTAGGTCGTCGGCAGCTGGGGAGTCCAGTGGTACCAGCGGTGAAGGCCACGGACGGCCGGTTGGGGTACTAGTGGCTGAAGGCCGATTGTGCGTGGGAGAGGAGAGAGAGAGGGTCGCGCTGGGAGAGAGAATATGCAGGAGTGGAGAGTAAAAAGAAAGAAAAAGGAAAGAAAGAAGAAAAGTGGAGGGAAAAAAAAAAGAGATCCAAATTTTNTCAACTTGGGTTTCGAAAGTGATCCAACGAAAAAGGTTTTAAAGCCACTAGATAATTAAAATAATTCAAACTCAATGAAATGCTCGATTAAAATAATAAAAATATTAAAATCTCAAAAACAAGCCAATATAAATTAAAGATCAATTTAAAATGTAAAACAATAAATAATTTAAGAAAATCCATTAAAATGATTTTCACAACTTAAAATATTATAAAATAATATTTCAAAACTCCTTAAATTTTTAAAATAAGAGAATGAATTTTTAAAATAAATTAAAATAATTCTTCTTTAAAAGCACTAAAATACGGGGTGTTACAGGTAGGGTAGACCATTCCTTGCACCCTGCCCCTACATGGGCGGGGGGTAGGGTTTTCACCCCCGCACTCCTCCCTGTGCGAACCACTCATCCGCCCCCCCACTACTTGCTCCAATAGTTCCTATGGCTCACTGGGTCCAAAAATTATTCCTGAGCCCAGATGTGACCAAAAATATATTTTAGATCCAAATTATAAATTTTAATTTGTAAATATGACCATAATTTAAAAACTAATAACATAGTTTTTAAATTTGTTAGTGTATATTATGTAGAAGTTAATGTAATCTAATGTGATCTTTATATAGAAAGTCAAGATAGTACAAGTTTCTTAATTAAACAATATCCAAACTAGCCCTTAAAAATTCAACTTGCATTGGAATTAACAACTTAGGACGTGCAATAGTATGCAAGCCCTAAAGCAAGTGTGCTAGCACAAAGAAACCAGAGGCGGGTTTTCATGATGAGACAGAACAAGAGATAGGAAAGATAATTGTATTCAAACATTAATTTCATCGTACATTAGATATATAATATATCATGCCAAACAGTTCTTTTTTCTTTTTGTCAGAAACAAATCAAACGTAATCACACATGGAGAGAACCTTATTCCATATATAAAATACAAAAAAGTAGATAAAAGAAAAGGAAAACTAAATATAAAAAAAGCACGTTACTTAGAGAACGGACGCCTTGTAGCTACGCCGCGGCACCTTCCTGAAGGTAGATTCTATAAGATCAAAATATAGCGGAAACTGCATCACAGCAAAAAAAGTTATCGGTAGGCAGGTTGCCGCATACACTGGATACGCCACATATTTTAACTTATCGTCTATCACAAAGAGATGTCCCGAGCAGAAGGAAATCAGCATCGCGGCTATGGCAAAGAACAAGGACGTTAAACCTGTCAAGAGCTTCGTTGGCAAGTCCTTTCCGAAATCTCTTTCTTTATTCCTTGATGTTAAGATGGAGAGAAACGTTACCAAAGCCATGACCGAGAAGCAGAGTGCGATGAGTGATGAGATGGCAAAGAGGTGGAATGGGGTTCTGTTTTCAAATGTGGGAATGCCAATATTATCCCTGACGCCTCCAGGAACTGCGGTGGAGGTGGCAAAGGCCACAGTGGCTATGAGTCCAGCGACAAGGGAGTAGGATTCAGAGGTTTTAATTAACCATTTGCCACCCTCCTTGACGAGCTTCTCGTGACTCTTGACGAATAGTTCCTCAGGGGTCATTTGGGCATCGTTACGGCGGGTAAGAAAGTTAGGGGGAATGGCATCTGTCACGAACTGCATGAAGCCAAGCATCAAGTACGTACACATGACAACAATTAATTGTTACAAATATATATATTTATATATATGACGCCAATATTAATTAATTTTGTGGTCTAATTTTGTGTAATATTTTCTTGTTAAAGTATTTTCTTTTTGTATATGCATACCTCAAACCACTTGATTTCATATTGCATTTGCAAGGCTTCCCCTGGAATCAGCCAAGGCCTATATTCTCCAAGCTGAGCCGCGAGATGAGCTGCATTATTCCCATGTTTATCCTCCACCCGTAGCACCCTCTCTCTGATCATGATATTTTTTTCTAGCAAGCTTTGAAATATATGTGGTTGTCTGTACTGCACCGCCAACAACATTACATTCTTGTTTTCTTTATTCACTTCATTTATCGCAATCGGAATCAGTTCCAGAACTTTCTCTACAATTTCGGAAATGCCATTTCGTGCAGCAATTAATATAGGATCTTCTAGTTCGTTCCCACCTATATATATATTAACCCGAAAGGTCAATAATACAAGGAAAATAACAAAATTAATAATAATAATAATAATAACAATAATAATAAAAAAAAAAAAAAAATAATTAGCTTTGTAACTTATGAGATTTGCTCGACCCCTTCTTATTAGAGGGATCATCAATATAAATTTGGGATTGAGTTTCCATGCATATGCTTAGTTGCCATTACTATGAACGGTTGAGGTGGCTTGATTTGTATTGAAAAAGCACATCTACTAATTGTTCGCTTGAGCGGTGATTTTGTCACTCGAGTGAAGCTTTAGACATATTATTCGTTCATCAGTTGCTCGACAGTCAGCTTAAGCGAGACCTATATAGAGAACTCGCTTGACACTCAACTCGAGCAAGATCCAAGCAGAGAGTTCGCTCGTCATCCACTTGACACTCAGCTCAAACGAAAGCCAGCCCTAGTGTTCACTGGAGCCTCGCTCAACACCCAGCTCGAGCGAATGTCTGTATTATAGGGTTTTGCGCCCTTTTCAGTATAAAGATATGTTATTTTCAATGAATTTTGACTTTTGAGTAGCCAGAATACAGAGAGAGGAAGATATATAGATTCTTTTGTGAGAATCTTGAGAGTTCATTGGGTGTATTGGGACTCTGGAATTGTGAATTTTGTGATTGATTTCTTGTACTTCAACTTTGTTGATAATGAAATTCACTGAAACTGACCCAACCAATGAACGTAGGCTCACATTGAGCTGAACCACTTAAATCTTGGTGTTCTGTGTATAATCATTGATTTCTTTAATGTTTTACTTCCACTATTTTCACTTGAACTTAGCCGCTGATAACTAGTTAATCCAAACATGAACTACTTGATTTAGCCCAATTATTGGTTTCCCGGCCTTTATTAATCATTAATGAAATGGAACTTTCTTTAACTTTCTCTAACATTTTTCTAACCTAAACATACCCCAACGTCATTTCTCACCTTGCGCAAGGTGAGAAATGACGCTTATTCCAGAAAGGTAAATACTCCCTTTATAAATCTAACACTTATTAATTCTGCTACCCTCTTTGCCCGGAGTACGCTCAGACAGTTATTTATTTATGGGCTTACTCTTAGGAAATTTCTTTTACGACTAGGGTAGCTATAATGCTGCACATGAGTGGTGGTCTTCTCAACCATCTTGGACAAGCCCTTTACAAGAACAGATCATGCAGGTCCCTCATATTAATATAAAAGATATTCCCTCTTCTACTAAGCAACCATAGGCATTGTACAACATTGTAAATCTGTATTATTACTCTACAATTTTGTAATTGATTTGATTCCCTTTCTAATTCTCAGAATGTTGTATGCAAACATGTATAAATACTCATGAAATACAATTGAAACAAATATAGAATTCAGAGGAAATGGCATTCCGTTATGGTATCAGAGCAATATGACCAACGTCTCTCAATCCATGGATCTATCTCCTTCCTCCTTCTTCTCCAATTCCTCCTCCCCTTCCAATACCTCCACAATTTCACTTGCTATGGCATCCTTATCCCACATTGTGTCTACCAAATTAACCACAACAAACTATCCCATCTAGCAAGTCCAGATCTTTACTTACCTTCGAGGTCAAGAGCTTTATCAATACGTTGATGGCTCCCGTCTACTGCCCCCTGAATTTCTCTCAATCACTAACCTACCCAACCCAGCATACTCTTCTTGGCGAAGGAATGATCAACTAGTTCTCAGCATTTTATTTTCCTCAATTTCCGATTCGGTGCTTGGTCATGTTCTTTCCTCAAACACCTCCCGTGCTATCTGAACATCCCTTTCCTCTCTTCTTACTTTTCATTCACAGGCCAAACAATTTCAGATTCGTTTCCAGCTTGCCAACTTAACCTGTGGTGATCAAAACATTACTGATTACTTTGGCAAATTCAGAGCTCTTGCCAACATTCTTGCTGCCTTTGGCAAACCCCTACCAGATCCTGAGTTTGTTACTTACCTTCTTAATGGTCTTGGCTCGGCATATGATGTCTTTGTCACATCCATAACCACTCGCGCATACCCCATTTCCTCTAGTGAGTTATACCAACTCTTCTTGATTTGTGAGAGTAGACTCACACATAGTGCTCACGGCTCTCCTTCTGTAGAGCCCTTTGCGAATGTCACCACATCTGCTAGTCACGGTGGTTGAAACTAGATCCGTGGAGGTCGCCCTGGTCGTAATGGAAGAGGCCGCTCCTACTATCCAAACAGAGGAGGTCAAAGCTTCTCCCTGCCACAGGTTCGCAACCAACATGTTAAGTTTGCCAGAAATTTGGCCATGTCGCCCTTCAATATGGAGCTCCAACCTCCTTCTTAGCAAATTACACTCAACCCGGTACCTTTCAAGATATGACTTGGTATCCGGACTTAGCAGCAACCCACCACATCACCCATGATTTCAACAATCTCAAACTCAACTCAGAATCGTATTGTGGTACTGAACAAATCCGAGTAGGGGATGGTTCAGACCTCCCTATTCAGAATACTAGTGACTCATCTCTAGCCTCTCATTCCTCTTCTTTTCTTCTTCAAAATGTTCTTCATGTTCCTAACGTTACCAAGAATCTTATATCTGTCTCAAAGCTCTGCAAGGACAACTCATGCTACTTCAAATTTCATGACTCTTGTTTCTTTGTGAAGGACACCTTGACGAGGACGACCCTCCTCACAGGGCCAACCCGTGATGGACTATATATCTTCCCTTCGGCGTCTACTTCCTGCTCAAACTCCACTCCTTTTGCTCACTTCAGCAAATCCTCCTCTGTGGCTCAATGGCACCGCCGTTTGAGACGTCCCCATCACACCACTCTTTCTCGCGTTCGGCATAGCACCTGTCTGAAGAAATTCTCATGTGTTTCCAGTTTCAAATGCACTGAAAATCTGCTAGCTAAGAGCCACCAACTTCCATTTGAGTCTAGCTCGACCCAGTCCAATAAACCATTAGTTCCAGTTTGTGCAGATGTTTGGGGCTTGGCCCTCACTGTATCTAGGCTTGGATACAAGTATTATGTTTCTTTTGTAGATCACTACACTCGGTTTACCTGGTTTTACCCTTTAAAATTAAAATCTGATGTTGCGTATGTCTTCTCTATTTTTGTACCTTATGTTGATTGTTTATTTAATTCCAACCTCATCACACTTCAAACCGACGGGGGTGGTGAATCTCAATCCCTAACGCCTATTTGCAAAAATTTGGGAATTAATCATTGGTTTTCCTGTCCACACACCCATCAACAAAACGGACTTGTGGAAAGAAAACATTGTCACATAGTCGAAACTGGGCTTGCTCTCTTAGCACATGCCTCAATTCCTTTCACTTTTTGGCCGATGCTTTAGAAACGGCTGTGTATCTCATAAATCGTCTACCCTCCCCCACCACTAAAAATAAATCTCCATTTTATTATGTTCACCAATGTGATCCTGATTACATGTTTCTTAAATTTTTTGGTTGAGTGTTTTCCCAACTTGCGTCCCTATAATTCCCACAAATTAAATTACCATTCCACTTCCTGTATTTTTCTGGGCTACAGTTCAACCCATAAAGGCTGCAAGTGCCTGGATCACAAGACCAATGGGCTTTATCTTTCTAGAGACGTCCAATTTCATGAAGACTCCTTCCCATTCTCTCAGCCCAGGCCCACTCCACTCATACCATCTGATTCTCCCAATTCTTCTTTCCTAAGTCCCGCAGTTCTACCACTCTTACAATCTAAGGCCTCTCTTCTCAGCCCAAGCCCAAGCCCTAATAACTCATTTGCCTCAAACTTGTATTCTTGTCCCTCACCCAACACTCCCCAATCTTCCCTAATTTCCTCAATCCCTAATCCCTAATCCCTCTCCCTTTTTGTCTCAACACCAACCTCTGATTCTCGTTCCTCCTAGATCTCCAATACTCACACAAGCTAAAACCAACTCCTCACGTTCACGTATTCGAATAGATGGAACGATTCCTTTCCCCTCTCGCCAATGTTTCACTACTACAATAATACCCGAAGCCCCCTCCAGCTTCTCTATTGCCTCTAAGCATCCCGAATGGCGAGATACCATGACTAAGGAGTATCAAGCTCTAGTGCAGAACAATACTTGGTCTCTTGTGCCTCCTAACCCTGCCTCTAACGTACTTGGTTGAAGATGGGTCTACAAAACCAAAGTTCATGCCGACGGCTCTATTGAAAGGAGAAAGGGACGTCTCATAGCCAAAGGCTACCATCAACAATATGGGCTTGATTTCCATGAAACTTTCAACCCAGTAGTCAAAGCTCCTACCATATGGCTCCTTCTGTCCCTTGCCATAACTTGTGGGTGGCCAATCCGACAACTGAACATCTAAAATGCCTTTCTACATGGTACCCTCACTGATCAGGTATACATGAATCAGCCTCAAGGTTTTATCAATTCTAAGTTTCCTGATTATGTGTGCAAACTGCATAAAGCCATTTAAGGCCTTAAACAGGCCCCAAGGGCCTGGTTTGCTCAATTAAGTTCTTGGCTACTTGATTATGGTTTTCGGGCCTCTCAATCTGATACTTCTCTGTTTGTACTTGCACATGGTGACCTGCAGCTTTATCTCTTAGTTTACGTTGATGATTTTATCATAACTGGGTCTTGAGCTTCGGCTATTGATGCATTTATCCATGACCTAGCCTCGGCTTTCCTTGTGAAAGACCTTGGCCCATTGTCATATTTTCTTGGATTGGAGGTTAGTAAATTAGGCACTGGATTTCTGCTCTCTCAGAGAAAGTATATAGAGGATTTACTCACTAGAAGCAATATTTTGAATGCTAAGCATGTTACCTCACCTACGGCAGCATCATTAAAACTGTCTAAATTTGATGCTCCAAGCTTTGATGATGTTACACTCTTTAGGAGTATTGTTGGTGGGTTACAATACCTATCTTTCACACGGCTGGATATCTCTTATGAGGTCAATAAGGTGTGTCAGTTCATGCACACTTAAAATGCCTCATTGAATTGCTGTCAAACATATATTACGTTATTTGAAGGCTACTGATGGCTATTGTGTGCTTATGGGTCACAATCTTGTCTCTTGGAGCTCTAAGAAGCAAAAGACTGTTGCAAGGTCTAGTATGGAGGCTAAGTACAAGTCAGTGGCCTCTTCCGCAGCTGAGCTCATCTGGCTTCAGACTCTCTTATCTGAACTTTGTATTCCTCTTCATGATCAAGCTCCTACATTATGGTGTGACAACATTGGTGCCACTTATTTGGCAGCCAATCCAGTTTTTCATTCAAGAACCAAACATATGGATATTGACTTCCATTTTGTTAAAGATTGCGTTGCTGCAAAACCCCTCAATGTATCCTTTAGCAGCTCCAAAGATCAACTTGCGGATATATTCACGCCTTTGGTTGCAGAAAGATTCTTTAGTTTGAGGTCAAGTCTCAAAGTTGTCGATACTCCTTTGGACTCGCAGGGGCGTATTAATATATTCCTTCTTCTACTAAGGAACCGTAGGCATTGTATAGCATTGTAAATCTGTATTATTACTCTACAGTTTTGTAACTAATTTGATTCCCTTTCTGATTCTCAGAATATTGTATGCAAACATGTATAAATACCCATGAAATACGATTGAAACAAATATAGAATTCAAAGGAAATGGCATTCTATTACCTCATAAGCAGGAAAAAAGTTAGATATGAGTTTGGAGGTCAAGGCTAGTCCTTGACTGGATTACGTACCTTTTCTGTTGTCATCTTCAATATCGTGAACATCGTCTGGAGTTATAATTTGGTCCGGACCTATTGTGGCTGTATCAGACCGTGGCAAGCTTAAGGGCTTCTTCCCACTGTAGAAATATTCGGACAACACATCGATATCACTACTTAGAAGTTCGCTCATGATCAGAATGGACAACTTGTGCTTCTTTTTCTCGTCAAATATCTTTCTTATCGTGGGAATTCCTTGTTAACATCATACACAAAATAGCGTAATTAAGAAACTAGATATGACAGCTATATATTGTAAGATCAAAAAGTATAAATCTGGATGCATATTACAACCATGCATGCGTCATGTGTTATGCGTACTGTCTAAATATAAATATTTAAGTTATGATCATCAAGAATGCACATGACGTAATCATAACAAAGGGGTGTTAGTAAATGGAATTTAAAGACACGCAATATAATTATTCCCAGAATCTAAATTAGTTAATTACTTTGGTTGTATACTGACATACCTAGAGCAATTAGAACTATCACCATTGTCCTGTTTGCGAGCTTGAGAATTTTGTAGAGAATTTGGCGAGCTCCGAGTTCTGTAGAAAATACAAGTATTAATTCATTATAATGATAAAATATAAATGTTAGGTTTACGACACCATGGTATTCTTTGAAAAATTGGCAGAACAATTTATATACACACAACATGGTATGCTTTTAGGTTAACAATTAATTTATTGACACAAAAAGTTCGGATTTTTTTTTTTTTTTGCTTGTTTTGGTTTAAATATTTTCAGAATATAGGAGCTATATATTATAGAGTAATGCTACTCATCATCCCAATTCTCATCATCATATGATGTGACATTAAATGATTGGAGATTATTTATTATATTTAATTTGAGAACTTATCATCTAATGCCACATTATAGGATGATGAAAGGATAATAAATAGATTTTTTCTATATAATATGGTTATGAAAGTCATGATTTCTGAAATTGATGGGAGTTCATGCATATATATATATATATATATATTTATATATTTGAGCTTGTTTCAAACATTCTACCGCATTACTTGCCTGGATCTACTGGCTGTCTTTCAGACCTCTCTACATCTCTCTCTCCAACCTCATTTCTGATAGCGAGTACTAGCAGTACTACTTGAGAAGAGAAAAAAAGTTCAGTCAGTACCGCATATTAGCAAAATGAATCGATCGTGACGTACAACATAGAACTACTTAATTAGTTGTATAATGCAGCTTGTAAGCAGCAAGCAATTAAACTTGCTGTTAACTTTCTGATCAGAAGTTAATATTTAGCTGTACTTTCTGCAACATGAAATAAAAAATTTGAATTTTGTTTCCTAGGGTTGTTGTGGAGCCGAGTTGAACCGAGTGTTTTATGTTCAAGCATTGTACGTGCGTCCAATATCGACTTATCAGTATTTTATGTCTATGTCACTACAAGAAAAATAAGCATTTGTGACAGATTATTTACAACATCTATCACATCAGAAAAAATATGATTTCATCTTATGTTTTCAAATTTAAGTTTTTTTCTTCATTGTAAAATTTATATGAGGATGTTACAACGTATATGATCAAGTAGTGGCCTAGCTAGTTTAAATAACTTGAATTCGCTTAATAAATTAGCACAAATTCTTGAGCTAATTAAGTTTTTCATGAACAAATTAATGTTTTCACTTGCAACCCAATTTGACTTTGCTTGGTGTACTTTGTGTCATCCTGCGATGTATATAGGAAATTACAAGTTAAGAAAAGAAAAAAAAAAAAAAAAGAAGTTATAACGACATACCATTGATAGGAAAGCTTATAAGCAAATTCCAAAACAATTGAAAGAAGTCGACGCATGCTCTGTAGTTCTTGGGAAATTTTTTATTCCATCTTATCGGGTGATCATCATGATTTTGTTCCACGTCGTGCTCATCAACAAATATGCCTTCCAAAGAAACAGCAAAGGATCATAAGTCATACAAAAAATAATAAAATCATATATTCTACAAGAGATCAAGTTCCATACATTCATTTAACCACCATTTGATTATTATTCTTCCATATATATACACCTCGAAGTTGTACGTATCATCGTTAGCAAATAATGGCATGCATAAGTTAAAATAATAAATTACACCATTAATCATGCACCATCCTTTTGAATTAAAAGAGGTTGAAAGATAATTTTTTTTAACGCGGTGATGAATTGGGGATATATACAGTGATAAATGATTTTTTTGCACAATCCATGAACAAGAAGACTCCCGCTTTTGAAAGCCGAAGGCTTGCCAGCTAGTAGATGCAGAGGTGTTATTCCTTCCTTATTGGCAACGTTACACTGTTCTCCGTACAATTTAATTATGGACAATGCCAAATCTGTCATGTGGAAAAAAGCGAAGCATTAATTCTTTAATATTTACTTACGCAATCTTGAATATAAACTAATTAATTAATAATAAGTGAAAGCAATAATATTTAATTCAGGTACAATAATAATATTTCGGTCTCACCATAATGCTCTCCAGTAATGGCATAGTGAAGAACCGTGTTACCATGAGTGCCATATCTCATCGTTTCGGAATCGCTAAATTGCTCCGGATCTTGCATAAGCATTTGAGTAAGGCATAGGAATGCTTGTTTTTTACCAACGAGCACTGCCAAGGAAAGAGGAGTTTCTCCCTCTTCATTACGTTCAATGATCAATGAAGGATCAACCTCTGCTATGCACTTACACATGGCCACATGCCCCACCATTGCCGCAAGATGGAGAGCGGTATTCCCTCGATCGTTTCTATGTTGGACAATAGCCTTGGAACTAAATATTAGTTGTTCCGAAATGATATTTGTAATTTCCCGGACCGTCTTTTCTTGGCCTTCAGAGACGGCTAAGTGTAAAAGTGTGTCCCCTGTCTTGGTGATAGCCCCGGCAAATAGAAGAAATGGGTTTTGCGCACATCTTTCGACGACTTCATTCCATTTCGCTTTCATGGCCAAATCGAACAAGGCCTTCCCCTCTTCTGGACCCCCACCTTGGACGCTAAAATATTCCATTTTTCGTACTACTAATATTAGGGCTCGGTGCATGTCATGTGCTGATTTATACTCGATCGGAGGCTGATCAGTCTAGTGCTGGTTCGTAATTACTGGTCTATTAATGGTCTAAAAAGGTTAAATAATTAATATATCTAATTCATAATTACAAGAGTTAATTGTATTGATTTACAGATCATCAGTTATATCAACTTTTATGATTTTCATTTTCCTGTTATGAAAAAAATTATTCAATTTTTTAATGTTTGTTAATTCTTTATATACTACTTTGGAGAATTTTTTTAATTATTTTTTAAGGGTATTATTTATGGCAAAATTTTCCTGAATGCAAGGGTGATATATTGAGGTATTTTTGGGGTAATTGCAAGTATTAATAGTCTAAGGAGGTGATTAATTACAAATTGTGCGTTTCGCATTTTTTAAACAGAAAGTGAATTAGGGAATACTTGATTCAAATTATATAGGCCCCGCAAGACTTGGGTACTCTTCAAAGCAAAGTATAAATGCTTGAAAGAATTATGATCCACATGCAGTTCTTAAAAAAGAAGAAAGAAAAAAAGGGAGTTCCATGTGTTTCACACGAGTAGTTTACTAGACTATACATCATTATTACCAGTCTGCCACATGTTCTTCATTAATAAGCTGTTAGATGGGCCAAATTAGTAACGGACGTGGCAGAATAAGGATGTTATTGAGTTTTGTTACGCTCATCATCCCCACAAAATATACAGTATCATACCTCTTTCTATTATTTTTAGTTTTTTTTTTAATTTTGGTTTTATTCTTCTTAAACTAATTGAATTTTTTTTATTCATTATTCATATACCACACATTTGTTAAGAGAAAAAAAAAATATTGTATGTAGTGTACTGTAGAGATGATGAATAGAATTTTTTAAATGTTATTTCTAAAAACAAAAAAGACAGACCTACTACTGCTTGTTAATAGTTAATTTATTTATAATTATGAATTAAAATATTATATTTTTTAAAATTTAGATTTGACTTTTATTTGGATTTGATGTTTTTAAATATTTAAAAAATATTATTTTATTAAGAATTGTAAATTAATTGCGATTGGATTGTAAATTTATCAGTACTACTCTTCTAAAACAAAATGAACAAGGGCGAGTCTATATCGCGGGAAAAGTAACTGACCAGTTTTTCCTTTAAAAGATAATAGAATTAATGATAAAAAAAAATAATAGCAATAGAATTAATAACGAGAGAGAAACTTCAAGGATTACAGATTTGGTCTCAATGAGTTGATTCCAAAGCATATATGTTCTTAATTTACGAATTCTATATGAAAATTTACAAAGCATAAATTTATGAATGCCGCGCTTAATAATATAATTAGAAACTTAGATTTACCTCTTTCATTTTTATGGTTTTTATCATGACTTGGACCACGACCCCGTCGCCAAAATGTAGCTTAGGGGTTTTGTAATTTTATACATTTTTTAGTGTTAAAATAATATTTGAATTTTTAGATGGTGTGTAGCTAGTAAACGATGACGTGATATGCATTTTGCATGAAATGTTTTTAATGATATTTTAACTGAGGGATTGATTTGATTAAAGTTAAGAATTTGGGAAATATAGAGCTTAAAGCTAAAGTTAAGAGATTAATCTATATAAATAGCAAAGCACATTAATTATTTTAATATATATTTACGCATTTTATAAAGAGGAGGCAAAGACAATGCTTTGAGATAGAACCCGCAAGACTTAGAGTTTTTTTTTGGGAACGGAATTCTAATTTTATTGATAACTTTCATTTATAACGGAAGAATATCGTATACAAAAGGTGCATGGGATTACAATAATCACAAAATCAAGCTCCTAAAGAAAATTAGGTGAGAAAATTAATAAAAGAATATTACAAATGGTATGTAAAGAAATAAAGAACTAGAGACAATGCCAAAAGCTAGGAGCACCTGCATGATCCAAAGCAAGCAAACCAAGCATGAAACTCAAGACTTGGGACTTCAAAGAAACTCAAGACTTGGGACTTCAAAAGCAAAGTATATATCATATGTCTTAAAGTTGCATGCGTATAGATATTGGAGTACTCCGCATTCACATGACACCAATTAGGAATTTCAAGCTCTTCTCTTTGAACAAAATGGTAATTGTTATGCTCTCCTTTTAAAAAGAACCGAATAACTCACAACTTTAAATAGAGAAAAAGCAATACACTTCCTGCACATGCCTAGTGTTTGGTTGTTGGAATGAGTTCTAACTCATTTCAAATTAATTATTAATGGAATCTATTACTTTTTCAACTTTACATTAAAAAAAAAATTAAACTCATGTCAACATATTTTATCCATTCATACATATATCTCAATTTATTTATATCTAAATACATCTTCATAAAATTTATAAAATATTATTATTTACAAATTAAATTAAATTATCTGAAATCAGTATCCAAATTGCAGCTCTATGAAAATTGCTTTTGAATCTTGGATGCTGAGATGACTTCGTGAGGTTGCTGACGGCTGACCACATCTGCTAATTTTATGATCCTACGGGCTACGTACCTGGCAGTTCTGAAATTTTATTTTTTATTTATTTATTTACTTATTTGATTATTTTAGCTGTAGTTCTTATTAATCAATCCGGTCCTTATATATTTCCTACTTCCTGGTTCGTTCTCGAAAAAAACAAATTCATCGAAAATTATACAAAATCATGTGCTGTCCTAGTACTAATTTTTATTTAGGGAATCTGACCAAAAGTATATATAGAAAAAACAAAATTTACTCATTATCTCTACACATAAAACATTATATATAATTTTTTTTATTTTTTTCTCTTATTAAATATGTATTGTATCGATGATAAGTAGAAGAAATTAATTTGTTTAAAAATAATAAAACTAAAAAAAATAAAAATAACTATGATATGTCATGGTGCGTGGAGTTGATTTGTAATAAAACTCAAAAAACAATTCTTGTTGAGAGTGAATCATGCAAAGAAAAAGTAAATTAATAGATTTATAAAACTCATCATTATATATAAATAATAGGACGTACATCATTAATTAATGAAGATATTAGGACGTACATCTTTTCCGGATTTAAGATGGCTAAAGAAAACATAATATTACTCATGATTTGTTGTTTCCGAGACATGATTTTAATACTTTATTCTTGAGGATTTGACAAAAAATAAAGGATATTTAGGACAAGTGGCTAGCTTTTGAGAGACGCCTCACCCTTCCATATAACATGACGTACTTTGACTTGACTTTCCTTAATGAATACAACTTGTCTAGAAAAAAAAAAAAAATACAAATATATCTTGATAGAAAAGAAGATGCAGGAGATCAATAGAGGATGAGGGAGAATTTAAGAGCTATATTTTTAGTCATAAATAACAAAAATAATATCAAATCAAGAATTTTATTTCATATTATCTCCAAATATATATCTAACGTGACTGTTAGTTAATTTATAATCACGTCTTGAATGTTATAAATTAGAATAAAATCAACACACAATCTACGTACCGCGTACATGCATAAAGTAAAAGCGATAGCAAAAATTAAAATAGTTCATAAAGAAAGTAGATGCTCTCATTGAAAATAAAATTACTATAAATGCATGCATGCCGATTCAAAAAATTAAAGAACAATTGAAAATCTTTATAATTTTATTTATTTATTTCGTTATTGTAAATGCAAGATTTTGGCTAAGACAATGGTGATTAGATGCATAAAGATTATTTGATGTTTTGTAAGTTGGATGAATGTAAATTAATCACTTTGATTTTATCTATAAACATTTGAAGTGTATCTAGAAATTATTTGACAATGTTTTAGATAAGTCAAGGACTCAAGAGTGTGTGTATCCGAAATTCAAGGAGTCTGAAATTATCCAGTTGAATATAAACTATATCTGCTGAGAAGACTTAGCGCCAGATGTCAACAACTGCATTAGCAGCATTAGCAGAGTTGTTCGCAGCAAAGCCCTTCCGTCAATAGAATCCTTCTGTGACTCAAACTCCTATCAGACTCATTCTGTCAGCAAAATCCTTCTATGTACAATTCAAACACTGACCAAATTATTTATGATGGTGATTTCGACTGAAGTGGGACTTTTGATAATTCTCGAGTTGGAGATATTGGAGAGTATTATGAGTACTTGAGTGTGAGAAAATTCTCTTGAGAATTTTTGTAGTGTTTTTTCCTTCTCTCTCCTTGAGTGCGTTCATACTCCATGTTGGAGATTAATTGATTGTGATTTAGCCACTAGAGTTCCAGTAGAAAGTCAACATTTGAAGATTGTCAGAGGTTTTGGTTGCTACCGCGGTAGAGACAAACAGGTCGTTTGTCGGGTCAAGTAAGAGAGTTAATTAACAAAGATTTTGTAATTGAGATTTACTTGTACATGATTTTCAAATGAATAAAATTGACTTGTTTGGATTTGACTGCCTCGTAGGGTTTTTTTTTAAAGAGTTTTTTAAAGGATATCCTTTCTTAACCAAATTTGGTGTAACACTTTATTTATTTCATATATTTGATTGATTATCAAATTATTGTCTTATTGATCACTAACCAATTTGTTAATTGAATTAGTAGAGCATGGTAATACAATACAGAAGTATTTGGAGAATTTCAGTTATAATTTTGGCAAACACTTGTGTATATATATATATATATAAATATATATATATCGTGCCTGACTGCATGTTGTACATAATCAATTCATTAATAAAGATATTAATGGATCAGATTCTGATGCAGAAATTTCAAAAGTCAAACACTTTGCAAGTGATAAGGATAAGTCTGAAGAGAACAAGCAAAGTGATAACTCATCCACAGTTTCGTTTGGATTCTCAATTCATCTCAACTCACCATTATATTTTTTTTAAATTTTAATATAAAATATAATAAACAATCTAACTTTTTCAAATCTTAAAACAATTTTAATATTAAAAAATAATATTTTAACAATATTTTATCATCTCAACTCAACTCAACTCAATTCAACTCAACTCAATATCCAAACACACCGATCAAATAACGAACTCAATGTATTTTTTAAATTAAATGTAATCTTGATAAACATGCAGAGTTAGAGATATAATCAAATACCAACATATGACCGCTTATAAATAAACGAAGACTTCCTTCAGATATTATCGAGGAAATCATTCTTTACAAATATTTTCTACTTGAGTTTCTATATGATATATATTAGCACTTGTTTTATTTATATATGGATTGTAGATGATTCTACCAATTAAAAAGAAAAAAGAAAAATCAGTTAAGATGCTGGGCTAGTTTCTGAAAAACGCATTAATCCCCTTCCAAAGTAACATGTGATCGATCATCCGTGGGGAGAAAATCATTATATATTTCATGCGCACGTCTCATGGTTTGCTGTGTCTATATAAATATATTAATTTAAATTAGTAAAAGCTATAGATACTCAATTTGTTTAAAGTAAAAGCGAAACATAAACGTCCTTCTTAAACTTAAAGAATAATGTTGTGATCTGTCAAACTAATAATAAGAGAGGATCGAGAAATGCATGCATGCCAATTAAAACGTCAAAATTTATAAAGAATATATATGTTCTTTCTTCCTCCCTTTCTTTCTTTCTTTATATATTGAGTTATAACTTCGCCAAACATGACATCTATACGCAGTTCATAATCCAATGATCATCAATATTATATATATAAAATATTAGCACATCTTTAATTTGTGAATTTTAGATGGTTTTATGCAACACACCTTATTAGTAGTGTTTGGATAACTAGAAAATATGAGAGAAAATATAAAGAAAATGGTCAGATTCGAGGTTGACCTAGCCTCCAAAAGAAAGAGAGAAAAGAGAATAGAGAAATGTTTTCATTAATGATTCTGGATGCCCTTACAAGTCCCTCATTCTACTACATATATGACTTCTCTCTTGGACCACAGGCCACTTACTCCAACGGTAACATAAAGCCACAATCAAAATATAACTAACAATAAATGGGCCATGGCCCGACTCAACAAGACTCATGCAAATAAACTCTTATTACTCAACCCAAGCCTGCTATGATTTTGGTCCTTCCTATCTCTATTGCAGACGTGTGACAAACCATCTCCCATAGAAGCACCTTGTCCACAAAATGCGGTATCTTTGCCTATGATTATCCCACCACCTAGGTCAAAAATAAGAATTTTCTTTATACCAATAACCAATTCATGTTTCACAATAATAACCCCATCAATGGGTGTTGCTGCATACCCCAGACCCATCCCAAGCATTTTATCGAACATCTCTCGGGCAGCATCTACTCTAGCTCTTTCATGATTGCCACTCATCTGTATCTCTAGACCACTCACTAAAATGGACCCAAACATGTCTGCTGCACCTACAAGCTGGAGAAAAATAGCATTCGATTGACCAGGGAGACACAACCAGATCTGGTCACAAAGATAAAGAGACACAATAAATGGGCCTAAATGGCTCAAAATCAATTGTGACCTTCTTCTCCTTTCCATCTTCAGTTACAATTGTTCCAATATAAAGCACAAATTTTTTCCGCAATGAATCTTCATTAATAATTCCAAGGTAGTCTTTAATGACACATGCAATCCTTTGCAAAAGCTCCAAGACGAGAGAATGTGACACGTTAACTCTTGTAGTTGCAAGAAATAGCATTCCAACGACTTGAAATTCCTTAGTTGGAGGGTGTGTAGCCCATGAGGCCAAGACATAAAATATGGTAGCATTAATTACACAATCAGCTTCCACCAATAGAGGAATGCTTATAGAAATCAAAGGCCACCACATAGTGCCTACAGTATATGTCAGTTTCGTTATTAGGACACTCCAAGAGAGCAAATCTCTTATCGGCATTACCTCAAACAACTGAGGTGCATGGTGAATTGCCTCTTCCATTTGGGGCATGAGCGCAAGATCAAGTCCTTCATACAACCATCTCACAATTTGTGGGGAGCCTCCCATGGCAACACATCCGAGAAGAACAATGCGATCCATGTCACAAGCAATTTCCAAAGAGAAGAAAAGAACTGGTACCTTCGGTGTCATCCTTTTAGCGCCAAAAATGCCAGCCAACAGAGTGCCTATTCCCTGCCAGCGAACACCACGACTGAGTACAGAAGGAGGCATATGTGTTGCACTCCCATATCTTGACGCTGCAATATATGTGCCTGTGGACTCTATGATAGCAACGAAAGAAGCAGCCAACATTACAAGAGCAATTCCAGCATTAAATGTAGGACGCCCCCACAGAAATGAATATGGAACTTTAATCCAAGGGACAACACTTATGAGCCCAGCATGATCGATTATTAAGGTAATGCAACTTATTTGGGTTTTTAAAGATTGATTATCATATGCTCCAACTACAATCAAAATTTCCGCATAGACCCAAACAATTGCAACCGAGAGTAGGACTGCAAATCGATCAAATATGGCTCTTTTTGATTTTATCATAGAGGGTATATATGGAGATAAAACAATTACTATAATCAATTCTGGTAGTCCAACCTCAATGCATTTTGTCAGCTTCGGTGTCACCCCTTGAGCCACTATCTCAGTAATATTCTTGTTCTGGGTTGAGCTCAACGGCACGGTCTATACTGATTTGCTTAGAAAGGGAATTTGTATGGGTTTCTGTGGTCTCAGCCTCTGCGTGAAGCGATGAAGTGCTGAGGAGGTGCATAATTTTGGTCCTGCTTTGGCCTGAGAAGCAAAGTCACTCGTGAGGTCTATATCGCCGCCAGTGAGGTTAGTGACGAGGAAGGTGGGGCCACGGGGCTTGCACTGGTTCCTAACCTTAGAGTCCCTATCCTCTACAAAAGGTTCACCAACTACAACCTCATGTAGAACCCAGCTTGAAGAATAAAATCGACCATGGCAGATGTTCCTTCAAGCTTGATTCTCTCGTTGAGATGGAAGAGGCAGAGCTACCTGATCTGGATTTGGCTCCCGGTCGGACCTCCACGTAATGGCTGAAGGTGGAAGAAGGAAAGAGGAGGTTCGGATAAAGCTTGGGGCCACCGACGAGGATCTTGAGCTCGTGGAGCACTTCGACTGTGTGTTGAAAGAGAAGGTCCAGGTTGCTGCTGGCACTCATTGGAGAAAGAGGAAGGTGAGAACCGGAGACACTGAAAATTTCTACCACCGGGATCAAACTCCTTAATCTGAAAATCTGTGTGTGAAATTTGAGGCTGGAGCCGTAGTAATGTTGTATTACGACTTTGAGAAATCCCCAAAATCGCACGACTCATTTTCCTCTCTCGCCCTTCTCTGACTCTATACATGATTTTGGAAATGCCAGTTTCGAAATCGGGTCTGGAGACTTCGAAGTCACCTTCCACAGTGACTGCATCTTCTTCTTGTATGTCGCAGATTTGATCTTTGAATTGGTTGAAGCTTTCCTGAAAGTTGCTAGCAAAATCGTCAAGGGATTGTTGAAATACTTGGTGCATTTTGTTGTGACTCTCCTGAAGATCCTTCAATGTTGTTGAATAACATCGAAGCGTTGAAGATTGTCTTCCATTAACTCTTTGATATTTAGTAAGGATGAGATGATGTTTTCCATTCTTAGGGATTGATAAAACCGATACCAAGATTGCTGGCTCTGGATACCACTTGTAACACATCTGATTAATAGTGTTTGGATAACTAGAAAATGAAAATACAAAGAAAATGGTCAGATTTGAAGTTGACCTAGCCTCAAAAAGAAAGAGAGAAAAGAGAATAGAAAAATGTTTTTATTAATAATTCTGGATGCCCTTACAAGTTCCTCATTCTACTACATATATGACTTCTCTATTGGGCCATAGGCCACTTACTCCAACGGTAACATAAAGCCACAATCAAAATATAACTAACAATAAATGGGCTATGGCCCGACTCAACAAGACTCATGCAAATAAACTCAACTACTAAAGAACAATTTTTATTGCAGTCCTCTTAGTAGCAGCTCTCACTACTAAACTCTTATTACTCAACCCAAGCCTGCTATGACTTTGGTCCTTCCTATCTCTATTGCAGACGTGTGACATTTTACCCAAGAAAAAAGTCTCTTCTTGTGTCTAAAAATGCTCTATACGTTATTGATCGATCTAGATGATTTTACCCAAAAAAAAAAAAAAAAAAAAACGTTGCATGTTTATGACTTCGGGCGGGCTAGTTTCAGAAAAATCCCATCCCCTAATTCCAAAGTAGCATGCAAGTTGGAAGAAATGCTAATTTATTCGATGTGTCTGTCTTATGATATCTTGAAGTTGAATCTATTAATTTAAACTAAAAACAATCTCTTTAAAGTAGAAGCGAAAGAACAAAAGATTCTTAAGAATCATGCATGTCTTAGTCAAAATAGTAATAGTACTCGTGTTCTTAGCCCATCGATGATCTTTTACGAATTTTAGATGATTTACAAATAAATAAAGAAAAGAAAAAGTCAATATATATTTAATCTATTAATAAAAACCCTCCGTACTTTAATATATCATTTTGCTAAGAAAAGAAGTCATTTATGATGGTTCTGGATCACTAGTTTCTAAAATAAGATGCAAGTAGAAAAACAATATTATATATTTTAATGTAAATTAAATCTGTCTATTTGAACTAAAAGCTAAAGAAAAATAGTTCTTAAGAAAGATCATGCTCTTAATTAGTCAAAAATATTAATAGAGAAATACATATTTCTTTCTTTCTTTCTTTATTATTATTGTCATTGTTTGTTGCATGTAAAATTTGTAGATTGGTTAACTGCGTATTATAATGAACAACGTCAATATATATGCTTTTAATGATAATAGACAAAATCAATTTTGAAGGGTACGTAGGAAATGGAACCAATTACCACCAAAGCTTTAGCTTTGTCCAAAATATTATTATTTGGGAATATATAATTACTTCTGCAATATATCTTCCTTTGTTTCTTTCCAAATTATTGCCAGTACTGTTGACCGCCATGCATGCATGTTGGCATTAATTTGTGTTCGTACCCAAATGTGTTGAACTTGAACCTATGAATACTATTACAAAGGGAAAGGAAAATGATAATTAATTAACATTTCATTCTGAGGTAACGTATACCCTTGAACTTAGAGAGAGAAGCTCTAATTTCTCTCTAAAAACCCCTTCGATTCCAGTTGGGGGAGCTTCGGCTCCTCCTCCCTCCCTCCCTTCCTCCTTCTTGTCCTGTGTTTTTTCTTCTTTTTCTGTGTTTTCTCTTGGTTATTTTTGTTTTTAAGGCCAAATAAGGGAGAAAAGTAGATACGAGCTTCTCCGATGGCCATCTTCATACACGAGCCCCACAGGGGGAATCCTCACCCGCCAATCTTGCAGTCGACCGGATTGGGCATCAATCAGAGCGGCACGTTGCACCCACGCGCCACCGCCAATATTCTTCAGTTGATGCCACGCACGGCAGCTCAGGGTCCAGCGACTCCGACACATTCAAGATCTCGACCAACCGGCTCCCTCATAGGGTGGCGCTTGTCCTTCACGCGCCACCACAACTTTCTTTTTCCCATATTTTTGTTTTTTTCTGCAGTGTGTTTTAGTGTCTGTATTTTGCTTTTGTTTGTGTGAGAAAATAAATGAAATAGGCTATTGGACTTTATATCCATAATAGGAGAACCCCCTCCTCTTTTAGAGGAGGACAGTGTTGTTTCTTCCTCATTCGTTTAGGAGGATGGGGGTGGTGTTCCCTTCTCCTCATTTGGCACATATATAAAATATTATGATTAACATGAATATAAATAATACGTAATAATACCAGAAAAACTCAAGCAAAATTTGTATTACTACTAATTAGAAAATATATAATAATTATAGATCAAGAGAAAATTGCACAGCTTCACTATTGTATCCCGTGACAGGGCTAGATGTCACTATTGTATCCCGTGATAGGGCCAGAGGTCACTATTATCTCCCTTGACAGGGCAACATATCAGAACAAAAAAGAATCAGAATCACATCAAAACCAGAGTCAGAGTCAGAACAGAATCAGAACGTCATGCCAAAGGTTTTTCAGATGCTACATCATACTAAAATAGAGTATTGAATAAATTCAGATAATTTCACATTTTCCAAAACAGACTCAGAAAATCTTCACGTTACATGCAAAAATTATCAATTTTCATATTCGCTCATATTTTTTTGAGTTCAATAACAGAATGTCAAAAATAAGCCCATGTCTGCACCAGTAATGCCAGAAAATATTTTATTCTTATACAGAATTTCATGAGCAATGCAGAACAAATAACTGAGGTCGTTTAACATTTCTTTTCATAACACAACAGAACATTTTCAAAATTGACCTCAGTCTATTTTATTTTTTATGCAAAGTCTAGTATAGGAACCCCACTTACCTGACTCTTGCGGAGAGTTACTAGAGCCTTAAATTTAAGCTCTATCAATGTCACGACCTAAACAGAAAATTATTCACTAATGTGTTAATACTCCATATAAATACGAATTCAATAAAATTAACTAAATTCTATGATTTTGTTCAACCCACACATGACATCATTTCGCTTCGGTTTCAATACATGGTATAAGCCTGCTCACACACAACCTTCAAAACATCAACCCAACACGTCATATCCAACCAATTAGCTCACTTTCATAACTCGTTACGACATTGACAGCCTAATCATCGCAACCCAACACGACCCTCCATAACACAAGTTTAACAATCAACATTAACTCAAATTATAACACCTAACAATTGCAATACTGCCACACCATGTCATCTTAATAATCATATTTTTCCACCCAAACGACCATATATCAATTCTAAAAGTAACTTAAACATCCACCATAACCAACGTCAAACCCAAAATACCAATATTTAAACTCAAAACAGCCAATAAGTCCCAGCATAAACCAATCACACAAACAACTCCATTATCCAATCAAACCGACCCCCTGTACTCAAGGGTCTAATGAGTTAACTCATGTTACCTGATAGTGAATAGACTAATTGTTATTGTTTTGGTGGTTGTGAACTGTTATATTCTTTTGCAGGTATACTGTAAATTTGACAGTGTTCTTTCTTGACAAGAAATTGTCAAGTTAATATTAGCATAAGCATCTTCTTTTTAACTTATTTACTCATTAGGTTCTGGTGGAATTCAAACTTCTTGTCGTTAGTAGCATCAACATTTATTCTCTATGCACTATACTCCACCAAGATTATCCAAAATTCGTATCACTTGACAACACTAGACCAAACTTTAAAAGCATTTACTTTAACTTTTGCTAAGAATGCCTAATCTCCATTTGTGGTGACTCTATTTTCTCCATTTCAAAATTTTCGGATCGTTCAAGTAGCTCTGCATCTCCACCTCTACTACCTTGAGAACCAATGAAGAATCTGGAGATCATTGTGAACAAAAAGGAACTTACAAATTCTTTAATGGGAAAATTGCCTGACAATACATCTCCCTTATACTTAAAAGAGTCTATCAATGGATGAGCAGTGTTTTGTGTTTGAAGGGGTGAAGTTATCTTTTTATCTTTTTGACTGAGTTAGCTAACATATTTCCTCTTTAAGTTATGTCATTATGATCGAAGAGGGCTTTTACATGGTATTTTTCTTTTCCAAATCTCTGTCCAAGAATTCATTCAATACTTGATTTGCCTTCTTGATGTTTGTTCTCTTTTGTCTAGCTGGTACTGATTTCATAATAAACTGGTACAAGATTGTTTCTGAAGGAGCAAGATACAACTTATTTGAAATTCATTGAATGAGCAATTCATTTGAAATTAATGTTTCTGTGAGATTCTTGGAATTTAATAGGTCCTTCCCGCATCAAGTGATAATTCTTTGTCATTATATTCAACATTTACTTTGATTCTTTTAGATCATTTGTCTAAATTGAAAAAATTTATGGGTCTAACTCATCTCATAAAACCGGTTCTACGAGAGAGGATTGTTCATTCCTTATAAACATGCCCAAGACCTTATCCACAAGTAATTTGAGATTATTCCTCAACACCCTACTTTACGTGTATGCCAGTATTTTTTTCTGGTCCTTGTCACAGGGTAAGTAGTGTGGGCCCCCATTCATTCTGTGGTAGGCTCTGATATCATGAAAAAATTTATAGGCCTAACTCATCTCATAAAACCAGTTCTAGAAGAAAGGATTGTTCATTCCTTATAAACATGCCTAAGACCTTGTCCACAGGCAATGTGGAATTATTCCTCAACATAAGTCTTATCATTTGGTTTCTAAGGTTGGTTTGCATCCTTCTATTGAGTAGAATAGAAATTGTTGTGAGTCTTGGGGAAAGAAAATAGAATTTTTGGTGGGGATTGGGGGAAACGATGCTGTTTAAAAATTGGGAGGGTGGGAGAGCTACGCTGGGCTTCTCATATGAAATTGGGAAAGGTGAGTTGGGCTGGGTTTCCATATAAAAATCGAGAGAGAGAGTTGGGCTTCACTTTATTTTTTTTTGGGCTTTAGGTATGAGAAATAAATAATACTACAAATGGGTTTGGGTTTACCAATTACGCTACGGTCTTCTCTTTTTTGCTTTTAAATAAATACTAATTGTTCATAAAAATCTGATAGAAATAAAAATCTATCGATGTGTGAATCCGAGTTTTTGGATGCAAATCTATGGCTGAACTGGTCACTTATCTGCATGGGATCCCTATTTTCCTGTAAGTAGTTATATGCATAGTTTGACTTGGTCGGGCTCTTGATACTCCGGCGTCTTTTGCTCGACTAAGGGCCTTTCATATTGGGCTTCTTTTATATTTTGGCCTGTTTATTCAGGATGGGCTTCTTTTATATTCGGGCCTGTTTATTCAGGATGGGCTTCTTTACCATTATAAGCCCTCCATTAGTATTTGTTATGACATAGAAAAAATACGATACAACAAGGTAAATGGTCATCCTTAATTGCTTCTTATGCTTGTTCATGACAATTGTCTATATTGTTTCTTAATTGTATGTATAGGTGGAGTTAGAGGGGCTGACTTCATCAGGCATACTAGATTTTTTTTCAGATGTATGGCATTATGAAAATAAGTTAAACTTTTTTTTTTTTTTTAAACTACTGTGGGCTTATCCTTGCAGGTACCTTAAGCAGTTTGCTTGGCTACTTGCCTTTATTCCGAGCCTCCTGATTATAGCCTCTCACAAGTATTACATAGTCGACATTGTGACGCAGGACAAAATAATAATTATTCTACAGGTTAGTTTTAACAGGTAATTTACAGGAAATAAGACAAGAGAATCACCCAAAAACACAAAGAAAACGCCTTTGATGTTCAAGTAAAAAATATCAATATTCAAGAATCATCAAATCAACCCACAAGCTAGGCTATAATAGCAAAAAATCGACTGTATCATAATTAACTTGAAACAAATCAAGTTCATAATCACTTCCAAAACAGTAAATGAAATATTACCATAAAAGAAAAAAATAACTAAAAATAGAAAATTAGAGGCGAAAACAGTGGAATTTGGCCTAAGAAATGATGTATGCTGAGCATAGCTAGGTGCACACGATGTGCGTACCAAAAAAAGCTTTTCAAATTGGAGTCATATGCGCAATTGTGATACCCGTAACCAAAGTTATAGCCAAAATACCGAAACATGCCAAAAAATGTCCCAATCAAGGAGAGATCACGATTCCCTTCCCTCTTTGTGCTGATCTGCCACCTCGAGGTATTTCAACGCTGCCAACGTGCAATCTGACAACTCCGCATCATCTGACTCAGATCCTTCTACATCACATTGTTGTCGCTTGGTAAACAAAAGAAGGATTTTGTTATGTTATTGAATATACTAGTTGTTATTGTTTTGGTGGTTGTGAACTGTTATATTCTTTTGCAGGTATATTGTAAATTTGACAGTGTTCTTTCTTGACAAGAAATTGCCAAATTAATATTAGCATTAGCATCTTCTTTTTAACTTATTTACACATTAGGTTCTGGTGGAATTCAAACTTCTTGTCGTTCGAAGCATCAACATTTATTCTCTATGCACTATACGTCTACCAAGATTATCCAAAATTCGTATCACTTGACAACACTAGACCAAACTTTAAAAGCATTTACTTTTAACTTTCGCTAAGAATGCCTAATCTCCATTTGTGGTGACTCTGTTTTCTCCATTTCAAAATTGTCGGATCGTTCAAGTATTATCCTTTTTGATTGAGTTAGCTAAAATATTTCCTCTTTAAGTTATGTCGTTGTGATCGAAAAGGGCTTTTACATGGTATTTTTCTTTTCCAAATCTCTGTCCAAGAATTCATTCAATACTTGATTTGCCCACTTGATGTTTTTCCTCTTTTGTCTTGCTGGTACCGATTTCATAATAAACTGGTACAAGATTTTTTCTGAAGGTGTCAACATACAACTTATTTGAAATTCATTGAATGAGCAATTCATAAAAATTAATGTTTCTGTGAGATTCTTGGAATTCAATAGGTCTGTGAGATTCTTGGTCATTATATTCAACATTTGCTTTGATTCTTTTAGATCATTTGTGTAAGTTGAGGAAATTCATGGGCCTAATTCATCTCATAAAACCTGTTCTACAAGAGAAAATTGTTTATTTCTTATAAACATGTCCAAGACCTTATCCACGGGTAATATAAGATTATTCCTCAACACCCTCCCTTATGTACAGGTCAGTATTTTTTTTTTGTCATTGTCATAAGGTAAGTAGTGTGGGCCCCATTTGTTCTGTGGCAGACTCTGATACCATGAAAAAATTCATGGGTCTAACTCATCTCATAAAACTGATTCTACAAAAGAAGATTGTTCATTCCTTATAAACATGTCTAAGACATTGTCCACAAGCAATGTGGAATTATTCCTCAACATAAGTCTTATCATTTGGTTTCTAAGGTTGGTTTGCATCCTTCTATTGAGTAGGATAGAAATTGTTGAGAGTATTGGGGAAAGAAAAGAGAACTTTTGGTGGGGATTGGGGGAAACGGTGCCGTTTAAAAATTGGGAGGGTGGGAGGGCTACGCTTGGCTTCTCATCTGAAATTGGAAAAGGTGTGTTGGGCTGGGTTTCCGTGTAAAAATCAAGAGAGAGAGTTGGGCTTCACTTTATTGTCTTTTTGGGCTTTAGGTATGAGAAATAAATGATGCTACAAATGGGTTTGGGTTTGCCAATTACGCTATGGTCTTCTCTTTTTTTCTTTTAAATAAATACTAATTGTTCATAAAAATCTAATAGAAATAAAATCTTCAAAAAATATATTCAAATATTTGTTGTACAGCATTTTATTTCATTTCCTTTTGAGTTAGTTATATATGTTTTTTCTCTTTTATTAATGATTTTTATTTTATAATTTATTTAGAAATATCTCTTTGATTGTCGGATAAATTTAATAGTCCAATAACAAATTATTAATAACACTATTCAGATAGATTTACAATTTCTAATGTAAATTGGTTTGTTTATCTCATTTCCTGCAGCATTTTATTTTCTTCATTTTTATTTTTATTTTTTTTCCCAACTGGGCACACGTGTTCCCTTATTAGTAATATATAATGAGTAATATTAGAAGGAAGTCATTGTAGTGGTGCACACTTTGCACTCACTACGTGGCTGCCTCTAGATCTCTCATCTTTTTTTTCATCTCTTCTGCTTTCTCTCTCTCGCCGCTCTCTCTCTCTCTCATCACTCTCTCTCTCTCTCCTACTCTCTCTCTCTCGCCGCACTCTCTCTCTCTCATCACTCTCACTTTCTCTCTCATCACTCTCGCTTTCTCTCTCGCAACTCGCTCTCCCTCTCATCACTCACTCTGTATCGCCGCTCTCTCTGCAACTTTCTCTCTCTCTCATCACTCTCGCTCTCTCTCTCATCATCCGTTTCTCTCTCTCTCATCACTCGCTCTCTCTCTCGCAACTCTCTCTCTCTCTCTCTCATCACTCTCGCTCTCTCTCTCTCTCTCGCAACTCACTCTCTCTCTCATCGTCCATTTCTCTCTCTCTCTCTCATCACTCTCGCTCTCTCTCTCCCAACTCGCTCTCTCTATCATCGTCTCTCTCTTGCCTTCTCTCTCTCATCGTCCCTCTCTCTCTCTTCAAAAGGAACTTGGCTTTAACTTTAAATTTGATGAGGACACGTCATGTGCGCAATAGTTTCTCCCAAACAGTGGCTTCTCCCAAGATTATTTCATATATCATATATGACAAAACAGACCAAACGTTACATAATCACACAAGGACAAAACCTCATTGGACTTTTTTTTATTTCTAAATAAGAGGACGGTACCCTAAGTTTATTGATAACCCTAACTTATAACGGATGAAAATTGTAGTTACAAGCAAACACCTTAGAGTTATAGATAATCATAAAGGACCAAAATCTAAACATTCAAAAGATTTAAAATAACACAGCAACAAACAACTATCAAAAGATTGTAGGTCAATCGACAACAAAGCAAACCTTCCAAACCTAAAGGAAAATAAAGAAAACGAAAATCGAATAGACAAAAAAAAAGCACATTAATTACTTAGTGAATGGACGTAATGTCGCTACGTCGTGGCACTTTCCTGAAGGTAGAATGTTTAAGATCAAAATACAGCGGAAACTGCATCACAGCAAATAAAGTAACCGGAACGATGGTTGCTGCATACACTGTATACGCCACATACTTTAACTTATCATCTATCACAAAGAAATGTCCTGAGCAGAAGGAAATCAGCATCGCAGCTATGGAAAAGAACAAGGACGTTAAACCCATCAAGAGCTTCATTGGCAAGTCCCTCGCGAAATCTTTTGCTCTATACCTTGATGTTAAGATGGAGAGGAACGTGACCAAAGCCGTGACCGAGAAGCAGAGTGCGGTGAGTGATGAGATGGCAAAGAGATGGAATGGGTTTTTGTTTTCAAATCTTGGAGTGCCATTAACGTCCTTGACGCCTCCAGGAATTGAGGTGGAGGTGGCAAAGGCCACAGTGGCTATGAGTCCAGCGACAACGGAGTAGGATTCGGAGGTTTTAATTAACCATTTGCCACCGTCCTGGACAAGCTGCCGGTGATTCTCGACGAATAGTTCCTTAGGGGTTTTGCCGTCCTTATTGCAGTGGGTAAGAAAGTTAGAGGGAATGGACTCTGTCACGAACTGCATGAAGCCAAGCATCAAGTACGTACATGTGACAACAATTAGTTAGTACAAATATATATATATATATATATATATTTTCTATATGCATACCTCAAACCATTTCATTTCCCATTGCATTTGCAAGGCTTCCCCGGGAATCAGCCAAGGCCTATTTTCTTCCAGCTTAGCCGCGAGATGAGCTACATTATTCCCACTTTTATCCACCACCCGTAACACGCTGTTTCTGACCAGCATATTTTTTTGTAGCAGGATTTGAAATACATGTGGTTGTCTGTTCTGCACCGCCAACAACATTGCATTCTTGTTTTCTTCGTTCACGTCATGTATGGCTATCGGAAACTGTTCCAGAAGTTTCTCCACAATTTCGGAAATGCCATTTCGAGCAGCGATTAACATAGGAGTCTCTAGTCCCTTACTACCTATATATTAACCAGAAAGGTCAGTAATATATTTATTTATTTTTTCAAATATTTTTTTAAATCTCTTAAATATTAAAAAAAAATCACAAACTCTGTTTTCCAAACCATTAAATAAATAAAAAATCATGACTTTTTTCTAAACCCACTCTCTTGGGAATATCATTTTCCAAAAGTTAGTATGAGTTTTGGAGAAGGCTAGCTAGGATCATTGAGTGTATTACCTTTACTGACGTTGTCATCTTCAATATTATTGTAATCTCGACCCAATATTCCGTCCAGATCTATTTGGTCATGATCCGAACCTATTTCGTCCGGACATATATCTGTTGGTTTTAATGTATCCTCCGCACCGCAATAATACGCGTACATATCATCTTTACCACTCGTTAGAAGCTTTTTCATGATCACAATAGATAACTTATGCTTCTTTTTCTCCTCATAGATCTTTCTTATCATGGGAATTCCTTGTTAACATCATACACGAAATACCATAATTAAGAAATTAGAAAAAAATGGTATTCATGTATAATCAAAGCATAAAATTAGAAAGGTACGTAATTATTATGCTCAGAAGAAAAACAAATAAATTTAGATACATATTAAAACCATGCGTGTGTGTTATGCATGACATCATCATAACAATCGGGTACCTGTAAATAGATGGCATATATATATATATATATATAACCAAATGATGATTTGGTCTGTGTACATTATAATTTCTTTTGTAATTTGAGTACACATGAAAATATAAATATTCCCAGAATATTCTCTGTGAACTTTCCCTTAAAATTAGTTACTTTGGTTGTATACTGATCACATACCTAGTGCAATTAGAACTATCTCAATTGTCATGTTTGCAAGCTTGAAGATTATGGCCAGAGAAAATCGTTGCTTCCAAGCTCCATTGCGAGCGCTTAGTTCTGTAGAAAATACAAGTAATTCATTTTAATGGTAAAACATAAATGTTAGGCTTAAAAAAAATTAGAAAAGAGAAAAAAATTTGCAAGCATCAGTACTTGATGTAGTGTGATATATTAGATTGTAAAACCGACCCTCTTTATCAAGAAGATTTGATGAAATTACATATAGAAATTCATGTCAGTTTGTAATCTTCTTGTTTTATAATTTTGTTTATAGATGTAACGCACATTTTTCTTGCCAAAATAACAAATCTCAAAAGATATAGTTTATACCAAGCTAACCATTTGAGATGTCTTTGGAAAATTGGCAATATAATATATATATATATAAATATTTATATATATATATATACACACACACACGCACAACATGGTATATGTGCATGCTAGCTTTTAAGTTCACAATCGGCCTCGATCCATATCACTAATTACCAATCTTATTAACACAAACATTCAGCTAGATTTTGTTTCTTGTTTGTAATGCTTTAAATATTTTCAGAATATACAGTACTCATGCATTAATAATGCTTGCCTGGATCTTCGGGCTGTGTTTCAGGCCTCTCTTCATCTCTTTGTTCTCTAACCTTACCTCTGACAATAGCGAGTACTGCATGTACTACTCGAGAAAACAAAAAACGTTCAGTCAGTACTGCAAATGAAACGTTCAGCTAACTTTCTTCGTATCATGATTTTATAGTTGTTTTGTTTCGGTCTCTGGAGTTTAACATTTAGTTGCAACATGAAATCAAAAATTTGAAAAGGCATTGTCCGACTTCTTAATTAGTGTTCTATGACGTCTATGTCCATTAATTTCATTCCTAGATCTCTTATATTATATATCGTAATTTCTTTTTTTTTAAAGGATATAATTGTAATTTTATATTATATTAATAATTAGTTACTAATTGATAATGGTGAGATTATATATTTAAGTTAATTAGTAAACTACAAATTTATGAATAAATTAAAGTAAACTAAGAATGTTGTGTTTGTAATAAAGTGTATGGTCTTCTTTTTTATCACAAAATATATAGATTATTTATAATATATCTAATAATTCTTTTCTAAATATTTTGACAGACCAATTAATTTTCCATTTATATATATATATATATATATACATACATACATACATACATATATATATATAGTATGACGAGTTTACATATACATTGATACATATCTGTGCACTTATGTTCATGGGAATTTAAATGTACAACATCTATCACATCAGAAACAATATGAGTACTCCATCGTAATATTTCTTCAAATTTAAGTTTTTTAAGTCGTTGTAAAATTAAAATTAATACTATAAAAACCGTAAATACAAAATTAGCACAAACTTTTTAGATTAAAAGTACGTGCTTTAATATCATGTAATACCTAAATAACCTAATTTTTCTATTAAAGTGATTTAATAACTATTTAAACACTTTTTAAGACTCTAACCACAACTCCAAAACAGGCCCTACATGTTTCCATTTGCAACCCAATTTGCCTAGCTTTGCTTTTTCTTTTTGTCATCCTGACATGTATATAGGAAAATTTAACAGTAAAGAAAAGAAAAAAAAGTTACATACCAAACGATCTAACAAAACCCCCAAAGATTAGAAAGAAGTCGATGCATGTTTTGTAGTTCTCGGGATAATATTCATCCAGCGCATTCGGGTGATGAAGTACATTTTGTTCCACTACGTGCTCATCAATAAATATACCTTGCAAAGTAACAGCAAAGGATAAGTCATACAAAACAGAAAAAACCATATATCCTAAAAGAGTAATTCCATACATTCATTTCATGACCATTTTGGTTACATTCTTTCATGTATATCATGTATATATATACCTAGATGTTGTCGAATGATCGATTTCTTTTCATTATTTTTTACTTACCTACCAATCACTTAATAATTAGATAGCATATCACACAATAATGAAATGGCATAGTACTGTTCGTGTGAAATATGGAAAAATAGGCTTTCTAATTTGTCATGTGCATGAGGATATATATGATAAAAGAATAAAATTTAAAGAAAATTTTGTTGCTCGTCAATAGGGGTGCAGCTGGTCCTGTTTAGTCTGATTTCTGACAAATTTTGGAGTTAAACCGGTATACAATATATACCTCTTTTAAGAACCGATTCATTAGCAAAACAGAAACTTTCGATTTTTTTTTCGGTCTGGGTTTTCAGGTTTGCCGATTTATCATACTATCATAGAACTAATCAAATACAATACCATAGAAATAGTCAAATAGAAGAGATTGAGAAATATATATAATCAAATATGTAAAAATGTATTATAAGTACTTATTATGCTAAAAACGTATTTATCCTTAATATATAAATAAAAAAAAGTTTATATTAATAAATCAATAGTAATGTTCATGTTTAAGATATAAATTTCATATTATATAAATTTTAGTATATAAGATTAAAATTTATATATTGTATCAAATCTTATATTAAAAATTATAAGATTAATTTTATGTTATAAGATTAATACACATGAATAAAATTCTATACATAATATAAAAATAAAGTATGTATATATATACATACTGGCCCGGTTAGGTTTAAACTGGTTTTCAAAATATGAAAACTGGTATCGGACCGGTTTAGATTATTAAGGACGGGTATCAGAATTACGCATATAATCCCAACTCAGAAATCTCTTTTCGGCACTTATGTTGGAGTTACCACATTACGCTTGTTGATCCCCATTCCAAATCCAAAATCAGACAGTTATAATCCACATTATGCTAACTTACAATTACAATATAATTAAGTTCTCATCTTACGTTCTGTTTCACTTGAAACAGGTATAATCCATTTGGTGCAAAAATATGGAATATCTTAAATGTCATTATTATTCTAATAAAGATTAAATTGACAAATGAAATGATTAAACCTGCATCCAACATTTTACATGACTATAATTAATCTATGAGCTTTGCTACTCACCATTGTCACACACCATATACCACACTTTTTTTTTTAAAAAAAATGGTTTTATTCTTCTTACACCAATTGAATTATTCTACTCATTATCTATATACCACATATTTGACAATAGAAAAAAATTAAAAAAAAAAAGATAAAAAAAAAATATAGTGTGTCATGGTGTGTACGTGGGGACGATGAATAGCATATTTCCTATATTATACATAGAGATCATCTGCCATTTATGATGCATATATATATGTGGTGTGTGCATTATTATGAAGGATAGTATCGTTTTAAATTGATGGATACATACAGTGATAAATGATTGTTGTGCAGAATCCATGATGAAGAAGATCACTCCCGCTTTGGAAAGCCCAAGGCTTCTCCGCTAGTAGATGGAGAGGTGTGATTCCATCCTCATTGACAGCGTTTGCCAGTACTTTCTCATACAACTGAATTATTCGCAATGCCAAATCTGTCGACATGTGAAAAACGAAGCATTAATTCCATCTTTACCCATCTAATTAATTAATGTGATATTTATTATACATAAAAGCAAAACTACAATAATAATAATATTATTACTCACCAAAATGGTCTTCAGAAATGGCGCAGTGAAGAATCGTGTCACCAGTATGCGTATTCCTGGAATAACTGAGACGCTCATCATTGGACTTACACAAATCGTAAAGACATTGGAAGACTTGTTTTTGACCGAAGAGCACTGCCTTGAAAAGAGGAGACTCTCCCTTATAGTTACGTTCTCCAATTAATGAAGAATCAACACTCGCTATGCACTTACACATGGCCACATTCCCCACCATTGCAGCAAGATGGAGAGCGGTATTCCCTCGATCGTTTCTAGGTTGAAGAGACTCGGAAATTGGTAGTGGTAGTGACGGATCCGAAATGATATTTATCATTTTTAGGACCGTCTTTTCTTTGCGTTCGGAGACGGCTAGGTGTAACAGTGTGTCGTTTGTCTTGGTGACCCGGGTCACTAGAAGAAATGGGTTTTCCGTAAGTATCTCGACGACATCACCCCATTTCCCATCCATGGCCATTTTAAACAATTTCTTCGCAATTTCTTGATTTGGAGCACTGGAACCTTCGATGAAGGAAAATTCCATTTTTCTCTAGGATCAAGAATGACTCTACTGATGCTGTAGTGTTAGCTAGGGCTGGGTACAAGTGTGCTGATTTATACTCGCGCAGACACGTAATTAAGCACAGTACTGATCTATTAACGGTGTAAAAAGGTTAAATGCAAATTCAATAAAAGAGTTTTCTTTGATTTACACAGAGTATAATTAATTAATTATCGGGTCAAAGCACTCAGGTTAATTAGCGACCAAATTATCCTTTAAAATGGAGTAGAAATTGAAATAGAAAAGAGAAATCATCAGCCATTTTTAAAGTGTATTATGCATCACATATTGAATAAAGTAGATGAAATACAAAAACTCTATGCAATTATTACAATAACCTTGAAAGCTATCAATTTTGACAATCACGCCTCCAACTATAAAAAATTTGCTAATAAAAGATAATATTGTTAATAAAAATTCTTAAAGGACAAAATACCAATAATAAATTTGAAAAAGGACTTTTAAGCAAAACACATATCTAAAAAATAATAATTAGAGGTAATTTAATAGAAATAAAATATATTAATTAAAAATGACTTTATATAACTTTTTAAAGAAAATACTTTTAGATAAAAAAGCGAAGATCGAAAAGACCTTTTTTTAAAGAATTAGTACCATTCTATTTTATGATTTTATTTTTATTTTTATGAAAAAATTATTCATTTTTTTAATATTTGTTAATTTTTGTACTGTACTTTTGAGAATTTGTTTTTATTATTTTTTAAGAGTATTTATGACAAAACTTTCCCGAATAGGTGATTGAGGCTTTTGGTATTTTTGGTTACAAATTGTTTAGTAATTTCATGGAAATTTGTGTATTTTTCAAACTGGAGTTGAAGGCAATGCTGAATTCAGATATATGGGCCCCGGCCCACAAGACTCGGGTCTTCAAAGCAAAGTATATATGCTAGCTAGAAAGAATTATGATCCACGTGCATCATGCCAGCTTGCACACCGAACGCATTAAATCAGAAGCTGGTTGCATGCCGATCAACATCCTTCTTTTATACTACCTAGTAGTACTTAATCCTTTATTTTTCTTTAAAAAAGAAAAAGGAGTTCCACGTGTTTCAGTACAATAGTCTTGTACAAGATTACCATTGCATGCCAGGCTGCCACGTGATTTTCATTGAGCTGTTAGATGGGCGAAATTAGTAATTAAGGATGTGGCAGATCTCAAGTTTATCATGGTACGTAAAACGGTGTTATTTCTAAAGAATAAAAGAATGTCTGAGAAAGACTCGTTTGGTTAAGTAAATCCTCTCATTTTATTTTATCCTATTTAATTATTATAATTTTTTAAAATTTTTAAACAAAATAAATTAAATAATTCATCTTCTTCAAATTCTAAAATAAAAAATATTTTATTCAATTTATTACTTTTATCTAATCTCATTTGTGTAACTAAATAAAGCCTTATGGACCAAATAATTTTCCTTTAAAAATAATAGAATTAATAGTAAAAAAAAATCAAAATTTTTATTTACAGTCACTTTTGCATATTTTTTAATGCAATTTACTGATGTGATTGGCTGTCATTTTTTTTAATATAAAATAACTTCCACATTAATGGAGTGCACAAAGAATACGCAAAAGTGACTATATGTAGCATTTCTAAAAAAAAATAGCAATAGAATTAATGGAAAAGAGGAGAATAAGAAGAAGAAGAAAAATGAGAGAGAAAGTTCAAAGATTAAAAATTTGTTGTCACAATGTGTTTAATACAAAGCTATATACGTCTTTAGTTATATAAGAATTCTACGGAAATGATATAAGATAAATTTATGGAAAGCTTCAATTCGCCTCAAGTAATTCAATTGCAAACTTAATTTTTAGATAAAACGTACATTTAAAAAATAATACTTAAAATTAAGCTTTTAGAAATAAATAACGTACGTAGACTTTTCTTAATTAATATGATTCTTAAGAATCTTTTTTTCTTCCAACATGCATGCATGCTACGTAAAATCATGGTAAAATCATGATTTGTTTTTGTTTATGGTAAAATCATCAAGATTGATCAATTATAAGGTACGTATTGAGCTTTTTCTAGCTAGACACAAGGAATGACTTTTCTCTTTGCTAAAAACCGATAGAATTGCTAGGTACGTACGTAGGATAAAAGCAGGATCATGTGGCCGGCAACCTTCTGATTCAATCATGTGGATCAAGTTTAGTGCTTTTTTCTTTATTTAAAGGTTGTGTGATATCTCCTAATGAATAGTCTAGTACTACAAGATTACCATTGCATGCCAGGCTGCCACGTGATTTTCATTAAGCTGTTAGGTGGGCGAAATTAGTAATCTAGGATGTGCATGGCAGATCGATCTCAAGTTTATCATAGTGAAAGAATAAAAAAATGTCTGAGTTAGGACTCGTTTGGTTAGGTAAATTCTCTCATTTTATTTTATCTCATTTGGTTATTAGAATTTTTTGAAATTTTTAAACAAAATATATTAAATAATTCAACAACTTTTTCAAATTCTAAAATAAAAAAATATATTATAACAATATTTTATTCAATTTATAACTATTATTTTATCTTATCTAATCTCATTTGTATAACTAAAAAAAGCCATACTGACCAATTTTTCCTTTAAAAGATAATAGAATTAATGCTAAAAAATAATCAAAAATTCTAGGTGCAATCACTTATTTCAAAGATAAAAAATTTATTGTTTCAATGTGTTGAACACAAAGCTATATATGTCTTTAGTTATATAAGAATTATATGGAAATGATATAAGATAAGTTAATGGAAAGCCTCAATTCGTCTCAAGTAATTCAATTGCAAACTTAATTTTTAGAAAAAACGTACATTTGCAAAATAATACTTAAAACTAAGCTTTAAGAAATAAAAATAACATTTTGAACGAAATGTAAATTTTAAACTAGAGAAATCATTTGTACATGGATGCAACAAGCAATGACAATAAAAATAAAGAAAGAAAGAAAGAAGCATGCATGCATTTCTCTATTAATTAATATTTTGCCTAATTAAGAACATGATCTTTATTTAAGAACTATTTTTCTTTAGCGTTTATATAGTTCAAATAGACAGATTTAATTTACATTAAATTAATAGATTAAATATATAATGCTAATTATTTTCTACTTGCATCTTATAAATGACTTATTTTCTTAGCAAAATCATCAAGAATAATAAAGTACGTAGGCTTTTTCAGACACTCCAAATATATATTGACTTTTTCTTAAGAACATGAGTATTATTTTAAACATGATTTTAAGAACATGATGAGCATTATTTTGACTAAGAATTACCATATATGATTCTTAAGAATCTTTTTTTCTTTAGCTTCTACTTTAAATAGATTGTTTTAAGTTTAAATTAACATACTCAACTAGAAGATATCATAAGACAGACACATCGAATATATAAATTAGCTTAATTTTCTTCCAACATGCATGCTACTTTGGAATTATAAGGGGATCGATGGGAGTTTTCTGTTCGAAACTAGCCCGCCCAAAGTCATAAACTACGTTTTTGTTTATGGTAAAGTCATCTAGATCGATCAATAAGGTATTGAGCGTTTTCTAGACACAAGGAATGACTTTTTTCTATACCAAAAAGGGATAAAAGCAGGATCATGTGGCCGGCAACCTTCTGATTTAATCTTGTGGAAGTTTAGTGCTTTTTTCTTTATTTCAAGGTCGTGTGATATCTCCTAATCATTTGGTTCTTTTTAAAAGGAGATACTATTGGATAATGATAGGGTTACTATCCGTTTACTATTCTTTTTATATATTACTATTTTGTTCAAAGAGAATAGCTTGAAATACCTTTTTACTTTTTTCTTTATAGGAAACATCAATTTCATTAAAGAAGAGCTCGAAATACCCATGTGATTTCATCAATTTCATCAATTTCATTACGTGTAAAAGGGATATATGCGGATGATTCATGCATGTGATCTATACGCATGCAACTTTAACAGTGCATATATTCTTTAGAAAAGACTTTGCCCATTCCCTTACTAGTTAATTTCGTCCATATGCTTTATTAACGAAATCACAGGACATAATATATAGATCGCTAACGAAAATACTTAAACGCAAGTTTTTTCAAACTCAAACTTAGTTTTATAAATCCTAAAAATTAGGATCGCTCTCATGTGTAAATCAATGAAAACTCTTGAAATGAATTTGCATTTAATTACCTTTTTAGCCCACGAATAGAGGACCGTGCATACGTGTTATAAATGCGCGTGTATAATTCTATTTCACTTGTCAATTTGACCTTTATAATTGTATCTGTTTCAAGTGAAATAGAAATGATCGTTACCACGTGTGACATAGAGATAAACACATGATAGAATTGATTTATATCATTTAGTAATCATGATTTGATGCTCCCTACAAAATTTATAAAAGCAACCAAATTAAAAGTCTTTTCTCAGATCACTCACTTCATTTATATCATGCTTTTCCAGTATGCCATTATTTCATTATTTTGGGGATATGCTATCTAATTGTAAGATGGAAGGAACTCATAAGTTAAACCTTATAATTTAATTATCATCTCCTATTGTAATCATTACAAGCTATCAATTGATAAAAATATTTAGGGTAATCATCAACCGATGATCTCGTGCTCTGCCTCACTGAGTGGAGTCGTTGGAACAGAGATTGAGTATAACTGAAGGGAAGGAAGTGACCCTTCATTTTCTTCTTCATCTTCTCCCAATTAGTAATCTTGGCCTTGCCATGCTTGTCTCGTGATTGCCTCAACTGCTCCCACCACGCAGATGCTCTACTTTCGAGTTTGATAGCAACTAGCTTCACTTTGACATGATCAAGAACCTCCTTATAGTAAAAAATCTGCTCCACCTCATGCAACCAATCAATGAATCCTTCAACTTGTAACGTACCAGAAAACTAGAGTAGATCTACTCAGAAGTCGAGGTCCTCATGACGCTGGTAATATGCATTTTTGAAATTGAAATCGGAATCGTGATCTTCCATCTTACGATCGTCGAAATCCTACGTCGTTAGACTAATAAAGTACGTAAGCTTTTTCAGACACTCCAAATATATATAGACTTTTCTTAAGAACATGAGTATTATTTTGAACATGATTTAAGAACATGATCAACATTATTTTGACAAAAAATTAATTAATATGATTTTTAAGAATCTTTTTTTCTTCCAACATGCATGCTACGTACTTTGGACTTAGCTGGGGATGGGATGCTTTTTCTAAAACTAGCCCGCCCAAAGTCATAAACAACGTTTTTGTTTATGGTAAAATCATCTAGATCGATCAATAAGGTATTGAGCTTTTTCTAGACAGAAGGAATGACTTCTTTCTTTGCTAAAAATCGATAGAATTGCATGCGCAGGATCATGTGGCCTGCAACCTTCTGATTCAATCATGTGGAAGTTTAGTGCTTTTTTCTTTATTTAAAGGTTGTGTGATATCTCCTAATCATTATGATTCAATAATAGGTTTACTACCCATTTACTACTCTTTATAGGAAACATCAATTTCATTAAAGAAGAGCTCGAAGTATATCATGCGTTGCACACCGAACGCATTTCAAGCTTTCTCTTTGAACAAAATGGTACTTACTTTCTCTTTTTAAAAAAGAAACAAACAAGAATGTCTTACAAACTTTAAACATTAGAGATCAAAGCACAATATTTCCTCCACAAGATCATTAAATCAGAAGGTTGCATGCCGATCGACATCCTTCTTTTATACTACTAATTATTAGTAGTACTTAATCCTTTATTTTTCTTTATAAAAGTAAGAGGGACTTCCACGTGTTTCAGTACATGAATAGTCTAGTTCTACAAGATTACCATTGCATGCCAAGCTGCCACGTGATTTTCATTAAGCTGTTAGGTGGCCGAAATTAGTAATCAAGGATGTGGCAGATCGATCTCAAGTTTATCATAGTGAAAGGGTGTTATTTCTAAAGAACAAAAAAATTTCTGAGTTAGGACTCGTTTGGTTAGGTAAATCCTCTTATTTCATTTTATCTCATTTAGTTATTATAATTTTTTGAAATTTTTAAACAAAATATATTAAATAATTCAACAACTTTTTCAAATTCTAAAATAAAAAATATATTATAAAAATATTTTATTCAATTTATAACTATTATTTTATCTTATCTAATCTCATCTGTATAACTAAAAAAGGCCATACTGACCAATTTTTCCTTTAAAAGATTATAGAATTAATGCTAAAAAATAATCAAAAATTCTATGTGCAGTCACTTATTTCAAAGATTAAAATTTTATAGTTTCAATGTGTTGAACACAAAGTTATATATGTCTATAATTATATAAGAATTATATGGAAATGATATAAGATAAGTAATTCAATTGCAAACTTAATTTTTAGAAAAAACGTACATGGAACCCGAATCAAGCTTGAAAATATAATACTTAAAACTAAGCTTAAAGAAATAAAAATAACATTTTGAACGAAATGTAAATTTTAAACTAGAGAAATCATTTGTACATGGATGCAACAAACAATGACAATAATAAGAAAGAAAGAAAGAAGCATGCATGCATTTCTCTATTAATTAATATTTCGCCTAATTAAGAACATGATCTTTCTTTAATTAAGAACTATTTTTCTTTAGCGTTTAGTTCAAATAGACAGATTTAATTTACATTAAATTAATAGATTAAATATATAATGCTAATTTTCTACTTGCATCTTATTTTAGTTCAGACCCATATATAAATGACTTCTTTTCTTAGCAAAATCATCAAGAATAATAAAGTACGCAGGCTAGCTAGCTTTATTTTTCAGAAAGTCAAAATATATAATATTGACTTTTTCTTAAGAACATGATGAGTATTATTTTGAACATGATTTTAAGAACATGAGCATTATTTTGACAAAGAATTAACAAGATTCTTAAGAATCTTTTTTTCTTTCGCGCTTCTACTTTAAATAGATTGTTTTTAGTTTAAATTAATATATTCAACTACTTTAAATAGACGCATCGAATATATAAATTAGCTTAATTTTCTTCTAACATGCATGCTACATACGACTTTCACTATAAAAAAAAACGAGTATTTGTGACCATTCTTTTGAAACGAAAAGAACTATATGCAATGAAAACATATTCATTTTAGTTGAAAATAACCATTTTGCTGGAAATAATTGGTCATAAATAAACTGTTTTTTTCTAGTGTTTGGATTTAGCTGGGGATGGGATTTTTCTAAAACTAGCCCGCCCAAAGTCATAAACAACGTTTTTCTTTATGGTAAAATAAATTATAAGGTACGTATTGAGCTTTTTCTAGCTAGACAGAAGGAATGACTTTTTTCTTTGCTAATAAAGGAACGTACGTAGGATAAAAGCAGGATCATGTGGCCGGCAACCTTCTGATTCAATCTTGTGGAAGTTTTGTGCTTTTTTCTTTATTTGAAGGTTGTGTGATATCTCCTAATTATTCGGTTCTTTTTGTTTAAAGAGAAGAACTTGAAATACCTAATTACGTGTAAAAGGGATATATGCGGATGATTCATCTATACGCATGCAACTTTAACAGTACATATAATATTCTTTAGAAAGACTTTGCCCATTCCCTTCCTAATTTCGTCCATATGCTCAATTTAACGAAATCACATGACATTTTTTCTAATTTAAAATATACTGAAATTTATAAAAATTATTTTTTAAAGTTCAAGTCAAAAAGAAAAACTAGGATTAACGTCTTTAATTAACACGGGTCGTTGTGTGTATATATATATATATATAATCTAATTAGTGGCTTCTTGTACCGTTAAAAAATAATAGATGGTTAACGAAAAATATACTTAAACGCAAATTTCTTCAAACTCAAACTTAGTTTTATAAATCCTAAAAATTAAGATCACTCTATGTAAATCAATGAAAAATCTTGAAATGAATTTGCATTTAACCTTTTTACAAGACTAACAGAGGACGTCCGTGCTTACGTGTTACAAATGCGCGTGTATAAATGATCGGCACGTACACATGTATGCACCCAGCCCTAACAGAAAGCACCTGTAGTGGAGTCATTCTATTCTATCTAGCTAGCTTCCACTAATATTTTTAGAAATACGTAAAAAGGAGAGAAAAATGGAATATTATTCCCTGTTCCATGGTGAGAGACCAGAAGAGGTGAGGGCCTTGTTCGAAATGGCCATGAATGGGAAATGGAAGGAAGTCGTGGATAGATGTACGGAAAACCCATTTCTTCTATCGGCCGGCGGTATCACCAGGACAAATGACACACTATTACACCTAGCTGTCTCTGAAGGCCAAGAAAAGACGGTCCTGGAAATTACAAAGGTCATATCGGAAATACTACCAATTGGTTCCAAGGAGTTTGTTGGATTTAGAAACGATCGACGGAATACCGCTCTTCATCTTGCTGCAGTGGTGGGGAATGTGGCCATGTGTAAGTGCATAGCAGGGATTGATTCTTCGTTGATCATTGCACGTAATGAAGAGGGAGAAACTCCTCTTTCATTGGCAGTGCTCTTTGGTAAAAACCAAGCATTCCTATGTCTTATCCAAATGCTTAAGCTGGATCAGGAGCAATTTAGCGATTCCAAAATGATGACATATGGTACTCAATGGGAAACGATTCTTCACTACGCCATTAATGGAGATCATTATGGTGAGACCGGAATATATATATATATATATTTATATTATTGTGACATGAAATGTTTTTTGCTTTCACTTGTATATTATTATTTATTAATTAGTTTATATTAATCATGATTGCCTAACGTCTAAATATTAAAGAATTAATGCTTCGATCGCTTTTCACATGACAGATTTGGCATTGCTCATAATTAAATTGTACGGACGTGAACGATGTAACGTTGCTGATAAGGAAGGAAAGACACCTCTCGATCTACTAGCGGGCAAGCCTTCGGCTTTCCCAAGCGGGAGTCTTCTTCTTGATCTTGGATTCTGCAGAAGAATCATATATCACTGTATATATCCCCAACTCATCACCGCGTTCAGAAAAAAAAAAAAAAAAAATATCTTTCAAGCTCTTTTAATTCAAAAGGATGGTGCATGCATGCATGAATATATGGTGTTTTTTTTTTTTTCTAATGCCATTTATTTGATCATCTTTATAATTATATCGCGCGGTAATATATAATTAACCTTAATACACACCGGTACCACATGATGTACGCCGACAGTAACAAGATTCTCTCTATTGACATGAACTTCGTGGTGTGATCATTTCACTTGTCAATTTGGCCTTTATTCTATCTGTTTAAAGTGAAATAGAAATGATCGTTACCACGTGTGACATAGAGATCATAAACGGGTGATAGAATTGATTTATATCATTTAGTAAACATGATTTGATGCTACCTACAAAATTTATACAAGGAACCAAAGTATTTTCTCAGATCACTCACTTCATTTATATCATGCATGCTTTTCCCGCAGTATCCCATTTCATTATTTTGGTGATATATATGCTATCTAATTCATGTAAGATGGAAAGGAACTCATAATTTAATTATCATCTCCTACTTTAGGTACGTAGGTAACTGATGAAAATAATAAATAAAAAAAATCTGCCATTTGATACATTAACGTCGATGTATATATATATATATATATATGAAAGAATGATAATGATTTTTTTTTTAATGAAATGGTTAAATATTGAATGTGTCTTGTACGTAGGATATATGATTTTTTTTTTTCTTTTTTGTATGACTTATCCTTTGCTGTTACTTTGGAATTAGGCATGATTGTTGATAAGAACGACGTACTGGATGATGATCACCCAATAGAAAATTACTACAGAGCATGCATCGAATTCTTTCGGAATTTGGTTAGATTTGGTATGTATATATATTTTTCTTTTATTTTCTTATTTTCAATTCCTTAATCATTTAAAAAATCACAAATTCATTAAATTAAAATACTTTCTTACCAATTAAATAAAAAAACACACAAATATTAGTGGATTTTGTCGGTGGCTTGAATATAGATATAGAATACTATTTATAAGTCCATGGACATGCAATGCTGGATGGACAATGTACGTGTTGTAGAAATTAGGTACAACAAAATGTTAACTTCAGAGACGGGAAAAAGAAAACACAACTTTAAAATGATACGAAAGTAAACTGCAAGTTTAATTGCTAGCTGCTTTCAAGCTGCATTTAACAGACATAAGATAATGTAGTTCTATATGTATCGTCATAATTCATTTGCTATCATGTATGCGGTACTGACTGAACCTTTTTTTCTTTTCTCAAGTACATGAAGTCGCTATCAGATGTAAGGGCGTTAAAGAACAGAAAGATGAAGAGAGTTCTGAAAGACAGCTCGAAAATCCAGGCAAGCAATTAATGCAGCGTGTGTTTGAAATCAAAGCTCAAATGAGAAACAATATATGCATGAACTCCCATCAACTTTAGAAAAGAAATTCAGAACCATGCAGATATATAGATGCGCGCTATATTATGAAAATATTTAAAGCAAAACAAACAAGAAAGAAAATCTAACTGTCTGTGTCAATAAATTGTTAATTAGGAATATAGAGGCTGAATGTGACTTAATGGGAGAAAGCATACCATGAAGTTGTGTGTACATATACTTTTTTGCCAATTCATTTGCTATATATGCGGTACTGACTGAACCTTTTTTTCTTTTTCTCAAGTACATGAAATCGCTATCAGATGTAAGGACGTTAAAGAACAGAGAGATGAAGAGAGCTCTGAAAGACAGCTCGAAAATCCAGGCAAGCAATGCAGTGTGTGTTTGAAAGCAAAGCTCAAATCAGAAACAATATATGCATGAACTCTCATCAAATTCAAAAAAAAATTTCAGAACCATGCAGATATATATATGGGCGCTATATTCTGAAAATATTTAAAGCAAAACAAACCAGAAAGAAAATCTGACTGTCTGTGTCAATAAATTGTTAATTAGGAATATAGAGGTTGAATGTGACTTAATGGGAGAAAGCATACCATGAAGTTGTGTGTACATATACTTTTTTGCCAATTCATTTGCTATATTTGCGGTACTGACTGAACCTTTTTTTCTTTTTCTCAAGTACATGAAATCGCTATCAGATGTAAGGACGTTAAAGAACAGAGAGATGAAGAGAGCTCTGAAAGAGAGCTCGAAAATCCAGGCAAGCAATGCAGTGTGTGTTTGAAAGCAAAGCTCAAATCAGAAACAATATATGCATGAACTCTCATCAAATTCAAAAAAAAATTTCAGAACCATGCAGATATATATAAGATGCGCGCTATATTCTGAAAATATTTAAAGCAAAACAAACAAGAAAGAAAATCTGACCGATTGTGACTTAATGGGAGAAAACATACCATGAAGTTGTGTGTACCTATACTTTTTTGCTAGTTTCTCAAAGACATCAAACTCATGTTGAACAGACGAAATCCTAGTTTCACAATATAATCTTTAATCATCAATGAGGTTAATTAGCTTGGTATACACTAGGGTTGGTTTGGTTACACAAAACTAAACTATCTCATCTCATCACATCTCATATAATCATTATAACTTTTCCAAACTCTCGCACAAAATATAATAAACAATTCAACTTTTTCAAATCTAAAAAAAAAAATTTATATTAAAAAATTATATTATAACAATATTTTATCCAACTTTCAACAAAATATCTTTTCTCATCTCATTTGAACTGTGTAACCAATTAAACAGGCCTAGATCTTTTGAAATTTGTTATTTTCGTACGTATGAAAAATGTTACATCTGTAAATAAAATTGTATGTAAAAGATAATCGATTACAAACTGGTATGAATTGATGTTATTTCATCAAGTCCTTTTTATTTCATCAAATATTCTTTTTTAATAGGAGTTTTACAATCTAATATATATACCACACATTGGTGATGTTTGGATAATTTTTTTCTTTTGTAATTTTTTTTTGTAAGCCTAACATTTCTGTTTTGTACTAATTAGAATGAATCACTTGTATTTTCTACAGAACTTCACAATGGAGCTTGGAAGGATCGATTTTCTTCGGCTATCTATGGCCTCTGCTACAAAATTTTCAAGTTTGCAAACAGGACAATGGTGATAGTTCTAATTGCTCTAGGTATATAATATATATAATATAGAATCAAAGTAACTAATTTTAATTTATTGAAAAGTTCACAGAGATTCTGGGAATAATTATATTTTGCGTCCTTAAATTACCGATAGTTATGATTATGTCATGTGCATTCTTAATGGTCACAGTACGCATGATCATATATTGATGCATGCTTCCATATATACAATATTACATGTCTTTCTTAATTATGGTATTTTCTCTATGATGACGTTAACAAGGAATTCCCACGATAAGAAAGATATATCTGGAGAAAAAGAATCACAAGTTGTCCATTCTGATCATGAACGAACTTCTGGAGAGTGGTAAAGGTGAGATGTACGAATATTATTACTGTGAGGATCAGAAGCCCTTGCAACCGACAGATACAACCAAGTCAAAAAATCCGGAAGAAATAAAACCATATTTCGATGAAGATGACATCAGAACAGGTAATCCAGTCAAGGCCTAGCCTTCTCCAAACCTCATATCTAACTTTTTCCTGGATCTGGATGCAGTTCTGTTCTTGTAAACGGCTTATCCAAGATGGTAGAGAAGACGGCCTTCCTTTTTTTCTTTTTAATTTATTTTTTGAGACAGAGAAAAGAAGAAGAAGACCTTTCTTGGTTGCTTCGCTCGTGCAGCATTATAGCTACCTAGCTCTGCCGTTAAAACAATATATATTTTTCGGAGACTAAGCCCATAAATAAATAAATAAATTACTGTCCGATCCAGAGCAGTACTCTAGGCAAAGAAGGCAGCAGAATTAATAAGTGTTAGATTTAAAAAAAAAAAAAAAAAAAAAAAAAAAAAAAAAAAAAAA
>QEOT01003586.1:185282-236072 GCA_003123785.1 Pterocarya stenoptera | reverse complement strand
AAAAAAAAAAAAAAAAAAAAAAAAAAAAAAAAAAAAAAAAACTTATAATAAAAGAATTTGTACAATCTGACTTAGCATATCAAATAAGTAATTTTTTTTTTCATAATTACCTTTGTAGAATAATTAGCTTTTCTCACCTTACATTGATAACGGAGGAAATAAAAAGAATTCTATGCTAAGATGGAGTGTTTGGGTTAGAGAATGTTTTGAAAACTTTTCAGAAAAATCAGATGGAGTTTTTATTTGGTTTTCTGAAAGATTTGTTTAAATTAGGGTTGGTAAAGAGTGGGTAGTTATTTGTGTTTTTTGTTTTTTAATTGTTTAAACATTACAAAGCTAATTATTATTCTTATTAGTAATTTTGTTATTGTTCTTATATTACTAGAGACTCCTAAATCACCCTCCAAAAAAAAAGAGACTCTTATATTAATTGCTGCTCGGAATGGCATTTCCGAAATTGTGGAGAAAATTCTGGAACTGTGTCCGATTGCCATACACGACGTGAATGAAGACAACAAGAATGTAATGTTGTTGGCGGTGCAGAACAGACAACCACATGTATTTCAAATCCTGCTAAAGAAAAATATCATGATCAGCGACAGGGTGTTACGGGTGGTGGATAAAAGTGGGAATAATGCAGCTCATCTCGCGGCAGAGCTTGGAGCATATAGGCCTTGGCTGATTCCCGGGGAAGCCATGCAAATGCAATGGGAAATGAAATGGTTTGAGGTATACATACAGAAAACATTATATAATATCTATATATATATATATACACACACACATATATATTTCAAATAATTAGTTGTTGTCATGTGTACGTACTTGATGCTCGCTTCATGCAGTTCGTGACACAGTCCATTCCCTCTAACCTTCTTACCCGCCCTAACATCGACGGCAAGACCCCTGAGGAACTGTTCGTCAAGAATCACGAGAAGCTCGTCAAGGAGGGTGGCAAATGGTTAATTAAAACCTCCGAATCCTACTCCCTTGTCGCTGCACTCATAGCCACTGTGGCCTTTGCCAGCTACACCACAGTTCCTGGAGACATCAAGGAGGATAATGGCAGTCCAACATTGGCAAACAGAACCCCATTCCACCTCTTTGCCATCTCATCACTCATCGCACTCTGCTTCTCGGTCACGGCTTTGGTCACATTCCTCTCCATCGTAACATCAAGGAATAGAGAAAGAGATTTCGGTAAGTACTTGCCAATGAAGCTCTTGATAGGTTTAACGTCCTTGTTCTTTTCCATAGCTGCGGTGCTAATTACCTTCGGCTCGGGACATTTCTTTGTGCTAGACGAAAAGTTAAAATATAGGGCGTATCCAGTGTATGCGGCAACATTCCTACCAGTAACTTATTTTGCTGTGATGCAGTTTCCGCTGTATTTTGATCTTATTGAATCTACCTTCGCGAAGGTGCCACGACGTAGCTACAAGGCGTCCGTTCTGATCTAATTCATTTTCCTTTTTCTTTTATCTCCTTTTTCTATTTTATATATGGAATAAGGTTCTCTCCGTGTGTGATTATGTTTGATCTGTTATTGAAAAAGAAAAAAGAAAAATGAACTGTTTTTCATATATTATATATTATTATATGTACGATGAAATTAATGTTTGAATACAATTCTCTTTCCTAGCTCTTGTTCTGTCACATGCAAACCCGCCTCTGGTTTCTAATTTGTGCCGCAGATAAAGAACGAGTATTTGCGTTTAAAGCTGAGTTAGAAATTAGAATATCAATATTTATGAGTCTATTTTTTAAATGTGTTTGGATATAAATAGGTTGAATACATGAAGTACTTAGATGAGTTTTAACTTTTTATAGGAAATTAAAAAAGTAGTGCATGGATTCCATCAATGATTGGTTAATTTTGAGATGAGTTGAGATGATTTTATCTTCTAAACACAGCTTAAAACTACATGGATCGCTAAAAAATATAGATAATGATAGACTTACTACCTTTTACCACCCTTTATTACTCCCTTTAAATTTTAAAAAATTTTATTTTATTCTTTTTACTTAATGGTTAAGGCAGTGATTATTAGTGAAATTGCATATTTTTTTTAATTTTTTTCTTAATGATTAAAGATGTTAAAAAAATACTTAAAATAAAATAAAAATTTTAAATACACTATGGGATAATAAAGGGGTGGTAAAAGATAATAAACCCATCATTATCCAAAAAATATATCAGCATACTCGCTTTAGGGCTTGCTACCATTAATGCACGTCCTAAGTTGTCGATGGAAAATGCTTGGGTGTTTTCCAAATGTGCCCTCCCAAAAATCTCCATAATATATTTCATTTATTTATTTATTTATTGAAAATATATAAAAAAAAATTTACCAATTATGAATTTAGAGTGTATTTTCTTAACATTAAAAAAAACAAAAACAAAAAATTCAAAATGCACTAGATGAATTTCGTTTTTTCTTCATTTTATTAGTTTAATTATTCTAACCATTGGCCATTTCCACGGGAGCCCCAACACAAAGGCCCAACTGCCGCAGTCATATTTTGTCACGGTCCATCCTCAGCCACCACCATTCAACATACTGTCATGGGTACCCAAGCCGTTACCACTCATTCTGGTTTTGCTACACAACCTCCTATTATTTATCCACACTCCACACTCTATATTTTTTAATATATTTTTAAAAAAAATTTTTGAATTTATTTTTTTTAAACTATTTCAAAATTTTTATTCACTATTCATATAAAAAATATTTGATAAAAAAAAATTAAAAAAAAGGTGGAGTGTGGAGTGTGGTGAATAGTAGGAAGTTGTGAAGATTATTTGCACTCAATAACGGGAGAGAAAAAGTAAGAAGTAAGATTAGGGTTGTTCGGGAGTGAGATAGAAGAAATTAGATGGGCCTTATGGGCTAGGCCACTAGAACGTACGTCTGTGTATGACTACTTGGTAGGCTTGTTAGCTGGTTGGGCTTCAGTGTCCAGTTGTTATGTAACCATGTGTTATTTTCTTATTAGCTTGGCCCAATTAGCGATTGGCCTTAATAGTATTATGTATTTCTTATTTATTAGCTGAAAAGGTTGTTAGGCAGTTATGGGTATGCTACTAGGACTAGAGGAGTCTAAGTGGAATGGGAATTAGTCTGTAAGGATCGTCAAGAATCAATATAGAAAGTTGCCTTTCTGTTTCTTACTCTACTTCCTCTTCTCTCACTCTCTCATTTGTCCTGGAGGTGCTTACCCTTAAAGTAAGCTAAATTCCAATTAATTGCTCATGTATGTGACAAGTCTGGTATTGGAGACGTCGGTTTTGTGAGAAGCTATATGCATGCAGGCAGAGGGTACACAAATGAATCAGCTGCAGGAGGGCCTTAATTCATTGAAAAGGTCGACTGACTCCCAGTTAAAACAATAGAGATGGAATTATGGCATTGAAGCGCAAGTCCAATTTGGTAGTTCAACAGTTGGCAGCGTTAACAGTTGAGATGCAGAAGAAAAACCAAACCCACTCTGGGGAGTCATCGTTAAGGCCTCCACCTAGCTTTGAGGGTGCCTTGGTCCAGAACAGTGATCTCGCCCAGGAGGGTGTGTGACTGGATTTTCCGACTTTCAACATGGAGGATCCCCTAGTTGGCTTTATAAGGTAAAAAAACTTTTTTTTTTTTTTTGTATCATATTACCATAGCATCGATTGCACTTGATTTTCTTTCATATCGAAGGAAGGGGTCTGACTTTGTGAAGCCTTGAAAGGAGTTACTCAGGAGCATAAAGGGCAACCAGTGGCTTATTTCAGCCAAGCTTTAAGAGGGAGGGCTCAAGTAATTTCCAAATACGAGAGGGAACTGTTTGCCTTGGTGGTAGCAATCCAATATTGGAGACCCTACTTGTTAGGCCAGTCATTCATCATCAAAACTGACCACCAAAGCTTGAGGTACCTCTTGGAACAAAGGACTAGAACCCCCATGCAGCAGAGGTGGATTACTAAGTTGATGAGCTACGATTTTGTTATTGAATATTGAAAGGAGGACCAAGAATAGAGTGCGAAACTCTCTATCTAGGAAGTTTGAGGAAGTTGAAGCAACTCTATGTGTTATGTCATTTCCTTATCTCCTGGCTGAAGGAGTTAAAGCAAACTTATAGGGGGACATCAACATTTAAGACATGTTCAACAAACTAGAAAAATGGGAATTGCCATCAAAATACCTGGTCAATGATGGGCTACTATTTTACAAGAAGTCGCTATACATTGCTTAGGACCCATTCAAACACAAGCTTCTCCGATTGCTTCATAGCAGTGCATTGGGGGGACATTCAGGCTATTACAAGACCATCCACAGAGTTAGAAGGGACTGGGCTAAAGGTAGAAGTGAAGACATTTATATGGAACTGTGATGTATGCTAGACAATCAAAATAGAATAAACATTTCCCAGTGGGCTTCTACAACCCTTACCAATTCCAAAACAGCCATGGACTAACACTTATACAGATTTTATAGATGGCCTCCCAACCTCCAAAGGATACAACAATATATGAGTCGTTCTTGACAGGTTAACCAAATAAAGTCATTTCTTACCCTTTACTCACCCATACATTGCTAGTTCCGTAGCCCATCTGTTCCTCCACACGTATTTAAGCTCCACGGACTCCCCACCTCCATTTTCTTTGACCGAGACAACCTTTTTACAAGCAAATTCTGGCATGAGCTATTCAACCTGCAGGGAGTTCAGTAAGCCTTTAGTATAACCATCCTCAAACGGAGATATTAATAAGAGAGGAGCTTCTAGCCGGTCCGGTTGCTTTTAGTGTAAAAACAGCTCTCCACTAATTACATGCCACATTAGACATAACACCTACTAACATAAGACTCACCTACAGAGAATCCCAACCTCACACAGCTCTCTTTCAAAATTGTTTCTCTAAGCTCTTCGAATCACAGTCCATCGTTTAGTGATTCAAAACTTCAATGCAAGGGAATGGTCACACAGTTGAATACGTCGAAATGCAGAATTTATGCAAGAAATTCACACAGCCTATAATCCACAAGAAACACTCAGATGACATCGAAAACCACAAAAAAAAAAAAAAAACTCCACGCTGCAACTCAGACTAGAAAGCTTTCCTTAGCAACACGACAGAATCATCAGAAGTGCAGAACACGACTGGAAACACCAAAAGCAGTCACAGACAGCGCCGATACCCACAAACGCAACAACAAAGAAATCGAAACCCACAAAATACGACCAGAAATACCAGAAACTGAAACAGATGGTGCAGATACCCACAAATGCAGCAACTGAAGGGATCTGAACCCACAGAAGGCGCTGATACGCACCCATAGAAATCACCGAAACCCACAAAACACCCACAGAAATCACCCAAAGCACCCGATAATTACATTGTCTTTCTTCACCATCAGTCACCCAACATTCACATTCACCGTCGTCCACAGCAATGCATTTGCCTCAACAATGTCCATCGCCACCGTACCCAAACATTATCACAGACCCATTTCAAACATCCCATTTCAGATAATCACAAATCCAATCACAATTTCTCATAAAGGTTCGATGTCGGTGCGAGGTGGTTGCAAGAGGGGGTGGGGGGAGGAGGGCTGCTCTGGGTTTGCCTAGGGGGGAGGGTCTGCGGGTGAGGGGTTCAGCTTGAGAGGGGGTGGAGGAAAGGCTCGACGCCGGTGTGAGGTGGTTGCGAGAGGGGGTGGGGGGAGGAGGGTCGCAGGGGGTCCGCTTGGGGGGGAGGGATATCGCTTGGAGAAGGGGGGCGGGGGGGTGTTTCAATTTTTTTTTGTTCTTGTAAGATTAGTCTGTGTGTGGTTATAGTGTTGATAAAATGAGACCTATACGTGGCATTTGTTCAATGCACCGGTTTAAAGTATTTCTCTATTAACAAATGTTTCAAAAATTAGCTATGGTGCTTTATAGGGGACAGAGTGAAGGGTTGGTCTCGGTGGATCCCTCTGGCAGAGTATTGGTACAATACTTCCCAACATTCTTCCACCAAGTTGACACCTTTCAAAGCCTTGTACGGCTACCCTTCACCGCACCTGCTTTCTTACATACCTACCATCGCATGCCTGGAGTCTGTGGATGACACACTGAAGTCCCGGGAGCAGATCATGCAATTCCTACACCACAATTTTCATCAAGCTCCAACCACATGAAGAAATATGCGGATCTAAGATGACAAGAAAAAAACTTTACAAAGGGTTATTGGGTTTGCTTACGTTCACAACCCTACTGACAATTGTCCATGAACCACTGCAGGAAATTAAAGCGAGCCCCTCGGTACTATAGGCCATTTTAGATCATCCACCAAGTCGAAGCCGTGGCTTACAAACTCTAGCTACCTCCCTTGTTTCATGTCTATCAACTCAAAAGGAAGTTAGGTCAGCAAGTCTCCATTGTTCCCCAGCTTCCACTAGTCGATTTGACTAGAGTTTCCAAGCCTGAACCAAAAGCTAACTTTGCCCATCACTTGAAGAAGATTGGGCAATATGGGAGGCCATATGGGAGAAGCATTTGAAGTTAAAGGGGAGCAATTGTCACGGTCCATTCCCAGCTGGTGCCACTCAACACACTATCATGGGTTACCCCAGCCGCCACCACTCAATAATGGGATATAAGAAGTGTGAAGTAAGATTAGGGTTGTTTGGGAGCCAGATAAAAGAGATGAAATGGGCATTATGGGCTGGGCCACTAGAACGTCTGTATCTATGCACTTAGTAGGCTTGTTATCCGGTTGGGCTTGAGTGTCCAGTTGTTATGTTACCCTTTGTCATTTCCTTATTAGCATTAGCTCAATTAGTGATCGGCCTCAGTACTACTATGTAATTTTTGTATTTTCTTAGTTTGTTGGCTAGCAAGGTTGTTAGGCTATTATGGATATGATACCAAGATTGGAAAAGTATAAGTGGAATGATAATCAGTCTGTAAGGATCATTGAGAATCAATATACAAAGTTTTCTTTTTGTTTCTTCTCTCCTTTCTCTCTCTCTCTCCTTGTCTCTGTCTCTCTCTCTCTCTCTCTCATTTTTCCTGGTGGTGTTTACCCTCAAAGTAAGCAAGATTCCGATTAATTGCTCAGGCGTGTGACATATTTTTGCACCGTTTTAATCCCTCTCTCTCTTAAGACCGTCTTCTTCTCATTCTAATTGGATTGTTTCATCTCTTCAAGTGCCTGGCGGNCTCTCTCTCTCTCTCTCTCTCTCTCTCTCTCTCTCTCTCTCTCTCTCCCCTAGTGATTTCTCCTATGTCGTGCATCTTCACACTACAACTATGCACCAGTCGTTGCGTGCCAAGTGTTTTAGAGCTCGCCATCCTGCTCACCGTCCAACATCCCCAATCGCAGCCGAGGTAGCATCTATCGTGGTTGAACTGCTCGGCCGAGCCTGCACCCCTTCAAGATCCATCCCTAGCCTTTATACCCCTCTCAAGCATGACCCTCACCTCCCCAACTCTCATTCTCTCCCTTGGCCTCCTTCCTGTGCTTTTTAGAAAAAACGTACACACTGTCACTGTCCATTTCCAGCTGGCGCCACTCAACACACTGTCATGGGTTACCCCAGCCGCCACCACTCAATAATGGGAGATAAGAAGTGTGAAGTAAGATTAGGGTTGTTCGGGAGCCAGATAAAAGAGATGAAATGGGCATTATGGGCTGGGCCACTAGAACGTCTGTATCTATGCACTTAGTAGGCTTGTTATCCGGTTGGGCTTGAGTGTCCAGTTGTTATGTTACCCTTTGTCATTTCCTTATTAGCATTAGCTCAATTAGCGATAGGCCTCAGTACTACTATGTAATTTTTGTATTTTCTTAGTTTGTTGGCTGGCAAGGTTGTTAGGCTATTATGGATATGATACTAAGATTGGAAAAGTATAAGTGGAATGATAATCAGTCTAAGGATCATTGAGAATCAATATACAAAGTTGCCTTTTTGTTTCTTCTCTCCTCTCTCTCTCTCTCTCTCTCTCTCTCTCTCTCTCTCTCTCTCTCTCTCTCTCTCTCTCTCTCTCTCTCATTTTTCCCGGTGGTGTTTACCCTCAAAGTAAGCAAGATTCCGATTAATTGCTCAGGCGTGTGACATATTTTTGCACCGTTTTAATCCCTCTCTCTCTTAAGACCGTCTTCTTCTCATTCTAATTGGATTGTTTCATCTCTTCAAGTGCCTGGCGGTGAACCACTCCAGTTGCTGCCATAATCAGCGTTGTAAATATTTATAGGACGAGGTAGAAACGGAAATATGAGAGCTTTGACGGGTTTGAAAATATCCCATGCATTTCATATATCCAATTAATGATGTTTTTTATAATACATGGTCGCTTTGATAGTGTAACCTTCAATCATGGGAAGAGTGGGGTTTGGAGTCGTTTTTCAACCACAATTTAAAAAATAAAAGAAAAAGTGATTTGGGAGGAGCTTCTGTCATGTGCATAGGGGTGTAAGAAAAAACTAGTAAACCGGACCGGACCAGACTGAACCGGTGGGTTTGGTCTGGTATCGAGTTTGGTTCGGTCTGGAATTGGTTTTATTTTTCTTAAAACCGGTCAAAATCGGTCCAGTTCGAGTTTTTCTTTTTCTAAAACCGAACCGGACCGGTTCATTCATATATTATAATTTTTCATATTGTATATAATTTATATATATAATATATAATTATATATAAAATAATTTTGTATTATATAATAAATTACTAATTAATATAATATTAAAATTTAAAATCTTATATCACTATAGTCTATTGTATTAATAGTTATACTAATACTATATCACTATATATTATAACATAAACTGGTGCATACCGGTTCAGTTCCAAATTTTGTCCAAAACCGAACCAAACCGAACCAGTTACATCCCTACATGTGCACTGGACCTAAATTGATCAGGATCTAATTGTTGGCAGTTTAACCAAATCCAACACTATCTTTTGTTTTTCCAACAATGTGTAGTTTTATTTTTAGTTAAATGACTTTATGGTCATCAGGTGTCTTAAATGAAGTCATAAGATGATTCTTATATGCCTATACATAGGCTGATGCATTGTAATCTGTTTTCAAGAGTGGACACTCGCTGGGACTTCCTCACATTATTCTGTAACTGCTCCTTCCGTTGGGACTGCTTAACAAATTGATCAGGTTCCGAATATGTGGTTCTGATTACCTTCTGCTTGGGACATTTCTTTGTGACAGCTAGACGACAAGTTAAAATATGTGGCGTATCTAGTGTATGGGCAGCCTGCCTACCGGTAACTTTCTTTGCTGTGATGCAACGACGTAGCGACTAGGCGTCCGTTCTGATCTAATTCATTTTCGTTTTCTTTATCTCCTTTTTCTATTTTATATATGGAATAAGGTTCTCTACGTGTACGTGTGTTGTTTGATCTGTTTTTGAAAAAGAAAAAAGAAAAATGAACTATTTGTCATATTTTATATATTATTATATGTACGATGAAAGTAATGTTTGACTACAATTCTCTTTCCTAGCTCTCGTTCTGTCTCAGGTTTCTTTGTGCCGCAGCTAAAGAATCGAGTATTTGCGTTTAAAGCTGAGTTAGAAATTAGAATATCAGTATTTATGAGTCATGTTTGAATGTAAATAGGTTAAATATATGATGTAGATTGAGATGGGTTTTAATTTCTTTTTGTCTTAATGATTAAGGATGTTAAAAAATACTTAAAATAAAATAATAAAAAAATAAAAATTTCAAATATACTAATAAAATAGTAAACGGGTGGTAGAAGGTAATAAGCCTATCATTATCCAAAAAATATATCAGCATACTTGCTTTAGGGCTTGCATACCATTAATGCACGTCCTAAGTTGTTGATGGAAAATGCTTGGGTGTTCTCCGAATGTGCCTCCCAAAAATGCTCCATAATATATTTTATTTATTTATTGGAAATATATAAAAACATTTACCAATAATGAATTTAGAGTGTGTATTTTTTTAACATTAAAAAAACAAAAAAAAAAATCAAAATGCACTAAAAAACACTTTTGGAGGGCATCCTAGTCTTACCCGTTGTTGATTCCAATGCAAAAGAAGACAAAGAAAGTTGAACGTTTCATTTCTAGCTAGAGTCTTGCGGCAGGCATATATACTATGCCACATCAGCATTCACTAATTAGCATTTACTAAATGAATTTCTTTTTTCCTCCATTTTACTATTTTAAGTTTAATTATTCTAACCATTGGCCATTTCCACGGGATCCCCAACACAGGCCCAACTGCCGTAGTCATATTCTGTCACGGTCCATCCTCAGCCACCGCCATTCACCATACTGTCATGGGTTACCCAAGCCACCACCACTCAACAACTGGGGAGAAAAAGTGTAAGGTAAGATTAGGTTGTTCGGGAGTGAGATAGAAGAGATGAGATGGGCCTTATGGGCTAGGCCACTAGAACGTCTGTGTATGACTATTTGGTAGGCTTGTTAGCTGGTTGGACTTAAGTGTCCAGTTGTTATGTTACCCCTTGTTATTTCTTTATTAGCTTGGGCCCAATTAGCGATCGACCTTAATTGTATTATGAAATTTTTGTATTTCTTATTTGTTAGCTGAAAAGGTTGTTAGGCTGTTATGGGTATGCTTCTAGGACTAGAGGAGTATAAGTGGAATGGGAATCAGTCTGTAAGGATCATCAAGAATCAATATAGAAAGTTGCCTTTCTGTTGCTTACTCAACTTCCTCATCTCTCACTCTCTCATTTTTCCTGGACATGCTTGACCTTAAAGTAAGCTAAATTCCAATGCATGTGACAATTTTGGTATTAGAGACGTCGGTTTAGTGAGAAGCTATGTGCATGGAAAAGGGTACACAGATGAATTAGCTGCAGGTGGGCCTCAATTCGTTGAAAAGGCGACTGACTCTCAATTTAAAATGATAGAGATGGAAATGATGGCATTGAAGCGCAAGTCCAATTTGGTAGTTCAACAGTTGGCGGAGTTAACAATCAAGATATAGAAGAAAAACCAAACCCACTCTAGGGAGTCATTGTTAAGGCCTCTACCAGGCTTTGAGGGTGCCTTGGTCGAGAACAATGATCTCGCTTAGAAGGGTGTGTGACTGGATTTCCGACTTTCAAAGTGGAGGATCCCCCTAGTTGGCTCTATAAGGTAAACCATTTTTCTCTTTTTTTATAACATATTACCATAGCATCGATTGCGCCTGGTTTTCTTTCATATGGAAGGAAGGGGTCTTACATTGTGAAGCCCAAGTCTTAAGGTTAATAGGGGTTTTGTGTGCGTGTGTGTGTGTAGGGGCCCCAACCCATGTGGAAGCCTAGCTGAAGAAAAGAAGCCCAGCCCTTACCCCTTGCAAAATGACGTCGTTTGGTCTAGGGTTAAAATCGTATTTTTTTCTTCTTCTTTTCTTCTCTCCCTCTCTCTTTCTATCCTTCACTGCAGCACCACCCCAATCCCGTCTCTACCCTTCTCTTCCTGCAACCTGTGACCTGCAGCGCCACCCATGCCCGCCACCATGCCGAAGCCACACGTCCGAAATGCACAGCCCCACCGTCCCCATCTAGACACCGCCCCCTTCTCCTCCAATCCGTGCCTTTCTCTGATGTCTCCCCATTCTCCTCTATCGTGCATCTGCGCACCAAGTGTTTTAGAGCTCCCCCATCTCTGCCATACTGGTCGCCATCCACCATCCTCAATCGTAGCTAAGGTAGCATCTTTCGTGTTCAAACTGCTCGGCCAATAAATAGGTCGAGCCTCCACCCCTTCGAGATCCATCCTGAGCCTTCCTGCCCCTCTCAACCATGACCCTCGCCTCCCCAACTCTCATTCTCTCCCTTGGCCTCCTTCCCATGCTTTCTAGAAAAAAAAAAATCCACTTAGGTTTCTGCCGTGGTTCGCTGCCCTTAGGTGTACACTAAAGGTCGTTCAACCACACCCCAACCTTACATTTCCACTCGGCCTCTTCTCCTCTCAGCTTTCCCCCAATATCGAGACCAAATCTCTCTCTCTAGCCACCACAAGCCCCTTCTTCCCCATCCTCTATGTTTATCAGATCTCCTTCCTTCCGACTTCCCCAATGTAGTGTCCTTTGATTTATGCCTAGATCTACCGCTGTCCACAATGCTCGCCACTACCATCACTATACTCTGCCCCTCTAGACGCCACAACAGTAAACTCCTCCGCCTTTCTCCTCCTATTTATATTTCTACTCACGTTCAAATATGTTTTCTAACTTTCCATTTGTGCAGCGACACGTACACACACACACTTATTTCTCTCGATCCAAGAGGAATACTTGTGGTGAGCGCACTTTGATCATCCAAAGTTTCCCTTCCTCGGAATAAGTAAATCTTCAGACTGACCTTTGAAATATAGTCTTTGGAGATTTATAAAATCATGATGTGCAGTTTGGTTGTAAATTTGTGAAGTGGCGGAGGGCCGAGTGAATCGTTGGGAATGAAATATGAAGTTGTGGTTTGAATTGTCTTTTGATTGTTTGTTTGTTTTGACTCACTTATATGTTGTTATCATGTCATTCACTTTATTACTTGTTGTGTCATTAAAATTTCTGTAACTATGCTCTATTTATGTTTATTCTGAGAAAATGGAAAATTGGTGGTTTTGGTGTAAAATATAAAAAAAAAAAAAAGTGATTTTGTGGGTGTGTGTATCACGACCCCAGGCTGAGATGGGGTATTATCTCAGTAAAGCTCATCTGATCACTCGAGAGAGTATAAAATTGAGTGACGTCCCTTGGGTTGTTGTCGGGCGACAACAGGCTTGAATGAGATGGTAACACTCTTGGACCAACTTAGTGGCCTCTCTGCCTGGTCACATAAGCGTTGGGTGCAGAGTTGGGTATTGTTTGTTACGAAGTCACATGCGCTGTCATTATGCATGGTGTGAAAAAATGAGCTAGAGTGTGCGAGTGGTCCCTAAGTGAAACCATGGTGCATACCATAATTATATGGTGGTTTTCAAAATAAAGAGAATGGGATTTTTTAGTGTGTGGTGCTTTCTGTAAAATTGGGAAGGTAATTGATGTCATATATATTTGGTAAACGTTAGCAATCTCTAAACATTTCCATTGTTGCGTAATTTCATAATTTCCCATGCTTGTATTTTTGGGTGTTAGTTTTTAGTTTTACTTGCTGAGATATGGTGAAATCTTACTATAGTGTCCCAAGTTGCTATTTCGTACTTTGATGTAGATGACAGTTATGAACTTGGAGGTTCGGCTCCTCCTAAGGAGTGAAGACATGGTGGTCCTTCATCCCCCTGGTGTCATGTCGATTAGTTTGGTTATTTTAAGCAGATGACTGTATTATTTTTTTATGCCGGTGTTTGGAAGATAGGTGATTTATGGTTTTTATTGGGTGTTGCAATTTTTAAATTCTGGTACTGTTATTATTCCTGACTGTCCTTTTTATTTTACCACTGCAATTTAACTGTACACTATTATATTGCATGCTTGCACATTCTTGCTTCCAAATTGTGCTAGGGGTGTGTGACCCCAGTGACCAACATCTTGGCATCGCGACTCTCGCCAGAGGCCTTTGTTAGGGCCCTGTTAGTAAGATTTGGGCCTAGTGCGTATGACGACCCAATGGAGGCTTTAACTAGGCTTCGACAAGTGGGCTTTGTGGAAGACTATAAAACTCAATTAAGACCCTATCTAATAGGTTGAGGGGCCTGTCGGATGTGTATGCTTTCTTTGTGGGCTGAAAGACAAAATCCATTTACCAATGAGGATGTGTGGGGCAAGGGACCTCATAGCTACCTATGGGCTGGCTAAAATATAGGAGGAACATGTGACCATTGGAAGGAGCCAGAAACTTCCCAACCCACCATTGGAATACTAAGAAACCCTACTAGTCTAATTGGAAGGGGCTTTAAAGGGAACAAATATGTTATGCCGATACAGAGGGTTAGCCAGAAACAAATGAAGGACAAGCACGATAAGGGCTATGCTACTACTGTGATTCCATGTGGAATCCAAGCCACAAGTGTGTAAAAACTTGTCTGCTCTTACCAGAGGAAAATGGCATAGAAATGGAAGATGGGTAGAAAGGGCAGTGCAGGAAATGCAAGTACTGAATAGAAAAGACCCTCAAGAATTTACGTCTATCTCTACAGGTCTAGAGATCTCTCTTCATGCTATCACATGGTCACTTAACCCAAAGACCATGTGAGTAAAAGGAAAAATAGGATCTCAATGGGTAGTTATCTTGGTTGACTCCGGTGGTACCCATAACTTTATAGAGTAGTCAGGAAGGGACAATTGGTGGTAGAAGATAGGGAGAAGGTTAGGGTTAGGGTGGCCAATGTAGAGCAAGTACTAAGTAAAAGGGAAATGTAACAGGATTCAGGTGGCTATCCAAGGAATAGTTCTTACCTTGCATTCGTGTGTTGGTCTTGGCAAGGTGAGACATGGTCACTCTTGGTGGATTTGGTTTTGTGTGTCAGCTAAGACTTGTAAAATTGTTGGATTTGGTTTCAAACATAGTTGCGTGCATTTGATGACCTCAAGCCAAGATGAGACATTATCTTGGTGGAGCTCTTCTGGTCACTCGAAGTGAATAAAATTGAGTGACTTCCAGTAGGTTGTTGCCGGGCGACAATGGGCTCCGGCGAGATGGTAACGCTCTTAAATCAACGTTGTTGCCTCTCTACTAGTGGAGACTAGAGATACTTGGACATGAACATGACGGGCGCAAAACTAGACATTGCTTGTTACAAACTCACACACACGGTCGTTGACCATGGTGTGATGTAGGGAGCCAGAGTATGTGGATGGTCCATAAAGGAGACTATGGTTCAAACCTTCATAAAACAGATGTTTTCAAAACAAACATGATTTTTGGGTTGTGTAATATCTTATGTGAAGTATTTGGTGCATACAAATGTTTGACCAATTGCAAAATGTCAAATATTATATTCTTCCTTATTTTTTTGTTTGCATAATTTTTCTTATTCAACCTGCATGTATTTTTTGAGTGCTAGACTTAGGCTATGTTTGGATTTTAAGAATAGTTGAGTTGAGTTGGGAATAGTAGTATTTTGTGGGTACTATTGAGATGGGTTTAACTTTTTTAGAATGAGATGAGTTTAACTTTTTAGGTTAAAATCTCATTGTGGTGTTCCCACTTGTAGTTCCAGTCTGCAGAACCGTAGATGTTGGTGTAGACGATGGCTATGAGTATGGAGGTTCGGTTCTGCCAGAGTGAAGATTGGGATTATTTCCCCTATATAGCTTAGTGTTATTTTGGGCTCTTTATCATTCTTAGAAGACATGTGGCTTATGCACACAAGATAGTGACGTAATTTAAATCTCTCTGGTATTGTTAGTTAGATTTTTATGACTGCATTTTTATTTTCCTTTGCGATATAACTGTACATATTATTTAAATATGTGAGCACACACTTGTCACAATAAGTGAGGGGTGCGTGACCAGAGTGTTCAACATCCCGACGTCGCAGCTACCCCAAAACACAAGCAGAGGTAGAGGCTACACAACATGACATTCTCATCAAAAACCTCAAATTGAGCTGCAGAGAAATCTGTCCAGGATCCAGATCCACAACGTTTATTTAAGGTCCAACAACGTACAATGGAAAAGTCTCGATACAAATCCCCAATAGTAGTGGGGGTAGTTGCAAAGTGCATAGAAAATAGGTTCAGTAATGCTAGAAAGAGGGTCCACGAGATGAGGGTCCTTCTTAATATGGGTTCAAGAGGTACCACTCGGAGCAGAGGAATAAGATAATTAATTAGTGCCTAATTAACTATGAGAAATTATTTTCTTCATCTTAAACTTTGTCATGTTTAGTCAAGGGTGTTAGGTAGAAAATGTTAAATAGTTTATATATGAAGGTACTTAAAATGTCTCACATCAACAAGTATGACTTGGGATGATAAGATCTAAGATGAGGATGGGTATCGCTCAATTAATATTTGTTTTCAAGAGAAATTCAGTTATCATTCCACTTTAAGACTTGCACCAAGCGTATGAATCATTTTTAAGGAAAATAAGGGTGGATGTTAGTTTGTAAACAAACTGAGCATGGCACAGTTGAAGCAATTCATGTCCAATACCACTATCACTTATAGTTTGAATAAACCATGCGACAAATAAGCTATGAGATGGAATTAACTAGTAGATTCAAAGGTAACTAGTCGTAAACCCACGCGATGCACAGGCCAGAAAAACTAAATTGCCGGTAATATTTAGAGAAGCACTTGAAGGGGAAATTGATTTTTTTTTTTAAATTATATGAAAACGAGAGGAACTATTTTTCAATGAAAATAGAGGAAAGGTCTAGAAATCAAAGAGTTTATATCACAAGAGATGAATGGTTTATGAAAAAAGAGTAAATAAATAATGAAATTCATGAAAATAATTAATAATATGACCCATTCTTCTGTGAAAACAATGTTTAAGCTTTCATATAGGCAATAGATTGTGGGTCACTCCGTGAGATTCAATGGAATATGTAGAAATTGTGGAAAATGTAGTAAGTCTTTCAAAGAAATGATCTAAGAGTTCAGATAGAAAAGAAGAGATAAGAATACAAAAAGATGCCATGGAGAAGGCCTATAACACCCCAAGCTAAAGATGCCACGGAGGTGCTCCCAAGCTTAAATGCACACATACCATTTGACTCCTAACCAATGTGGGATCATAACAAGCAGGCCCCTTCTCCACGCCACTTTTGGCGATTTGCGACAATGGTAAGTTCCTCCACCCATCTCTCTCTATCTTTGTCTCTGTCTCTCTCTCTCTATTGTGTTTGATTTTTGATATACTTTAGTTATGTCGAAGGAAGACCCTCGTTTTTACTCCATCATCTCCGTTTGATTGCAGTAGTTGTCACCGCCATTTTGTTATTGAGCTGAGTCTAGACAGCCAACCCTATGAGCACTACAACTGCAAAGCTGCTACAACATGAGCACACCGATGCTGGTAAAATTTCCTTTCACTTGGTCCAATTTCTTTTGTCCATTCTACCGGGAAATACCCCTGCCACACAAATTTGGTTTGACGTTTCCCCTGGCACAAGGTTGTACTTACGTTTCTGGAATGTGTTGCTCCACTCGCTTATTTCCCAACCATCTCACGATACTAGGTATGATAGTTCAATGGCAATAGGCTTGGTTGCTCAGTTACGTGTGCAATATAAGTAAATTATAATTGCTGAATATCTTAATGAATTATAGTTATATGGCTATTTTGAGTAATAGGTTGGTTGTATTGGGATTATATGTTGATTGGTTGGGTTCGATATGGCTGTATGGGTGGACTTATGTGGCTGTTTGTGGCATTTTTTTTCTTTTCAATGTCTGTTTCGGGTTTAAGTATTAGCTGCTGAGTTGGCATTGATTGTTGCAAATTTATAAGTTTACTTTTGGAGATGATAAGTGGTTGTTTGGGGTTGATTGGTTATTGTTTGGTTATTGGATATGTCGGGTTGACTTGTTAGGGCAAATGTAAATTGGTCAATAGTAGGGTAAAGTGAGGGGTAAGTATTTTTAATACCTGTGGATTGTGGGTCGACATACGCATTGGGCATGGTGAAGTAAATTGAGGAGAATGGATCAAAATATAGGGTATTGTTATTGGAGAACGGGTAATGTATTTATAAACTAAGGTGTTATGAGGGAATTGTACATGCTGAAATTCTTGTTTAGGCTATGGATTTTCATGTGTAAAAGCTAGACTTGTTCTTGTTTTGGATTAGTGGATACAGTTAGATCTGGTGGATTTTGGTTATTAAGATAACTCTTGCAGCATGTTATCTTAGTCCTAGGTCCAACTTGTAGTCATCTCACTAGATCTAACTCACCAGATCTGGTGAGTTAGATCTGGTGAGATGACTATGCTAGACTTTGAATAAAATGAATGGACTAAGGTTGATTTTATCAAAATATGCATATTTTGTTATGAAAATAAAACTTGAAAACAACCTCAATCATTTATCTGCAGTATGCATTAAATATGTATCAAAGAGAAAAATATTTTTAGTCATAACTGATGTAGACATGAGCAAAATTTTGGCATTCTGTTTTTAAATTGCGCCAAAGAGAGTGGATATGAAATCTGCAAACATTTGGCATGACTTTTTGATTCTATATCTGATTCTATTTCTGGTCCAATGATTCTGATTATGGGATTGTGATGGTACCAACATTTCTGTTTTGCTATAATATATGGCCCTGCCACGAGAAACAATAGTGGCCTCCCCTAGCCACGAGTGATGGTAGTGGCCTCCAGCCCCACCATGGGTCAGTAGTGGCCTTCGGGCCTACCCCGGGTTATAGTAGTGATCTCAATTTTAGTACACACCATTTTGGTGACAAAATGATTAATATTCTGCTTGACTATCCGTAGATTGCACAACCTACCACAGATTGATTTCTGTTCTGATATGATAAGATTTGTTGATGATGCTTAGTTATGCTATGCCAAAGGATTTTTGAATATGAATGTTTTGAACTGTTGCTTTGATAATTTGATAACGCATGTTGATTTTGCATTATGAAACTAAAAGTTTTTTGTTCTACATTCTGAATCTTGTAAATGCTCATGTTTACACACTAGTATACATTCTTTGCTTACAATGTTGTTGATAACTCACCCTTTATTTCCATAATATTTTCAAGTGATGTAAATGTTTCAGCTGAGGATCCAAAATAAGATGCGGGGACAAGAATGTTGAGTGTAGGGGATAAGTACTAAGATTACTAGAGACAATTATTTAGTAGATTTGATTTATTCTATGGATTTGGTTTATTGGGATGTTGACACTTTTATTAAAACTTGAGAAGTTGTTTATTTATTTGTTGAATCATTTCACTGATGATCTTGTGGAGGAATATATATGTATATTTGGTGGAAATACATGAATTTATGTTTATGGAATCTTTGGAAATTATATATGTACTGTGAGATATGATTTTAAGTGATAGAAAGTAACTCGCCGACTCTATTTAGGTATGAGGCATTATAGGGCACCCCTTCTAACTTATGGATTGTTGTGCACACATCTAAGGAGATCATTTAATTAATTGTTGAATGTTTATCATTGGCATCTTTCATAGCTATAACTCCTTCCTGAATCTCTTATTTGTGACTTATGCGTGGATATTGAAATATGTGAAATGGTTGAATTTTTGTGTCAATGGGCTTTTTGTGGGTGCGTGCGTTTCACGATTCCATGACGAGATGGGACATTATCTCGATGGAGCTACCCTAGTCACTCGGAAGTGCATAAAATTGAGTAACATTTCCTGGGTTGTCAGTGGGCAATAACAGACTTAGGCGAGACGGTAATGCTCTCGAGTTGATGTCTTTGCCTTTCAGTAAGTGGAGGCTAGAGGATGCTTGGCCATGAACACGCCGAGCACTAAACAGGGCATCACTTATTATGAAGTCACACAGGCCCAGCCTATGTAGAAGCCCTTATTGTGAACCTAAAGGCTAGCACCACTCCCCTTGAAAACGGCATTGTTTTGTGGCTTAGGGTTAAAATAACCCTAACTTTCTTTTTCTTCTTTTTTGGAGCTCCTTTGGTTACTCGGGAGTGCATAAAATTAAGTAACATCTCCTACGTTGTCGCTGGGCAATAACGAGCTCAGGCGAGATAGTAATGCCCTCGAGTCGACTCTGTTGACTCTCTGCCGACGAAGGCTAGAACTTGGTCATGTATGCACTAGGCACACAGTTGGGTATCGCTTGTTACGAAGTCACACGCACGATCATTACCCGTGGTGTGGTAATTGGAGCCAAAGTGTGCGGATGGTCCCTAGGGAGACCATGGTGCATACCTTAATTAAATGGTGGTTTTCAAAATAAAAAATATGATTTTCGGGTATGTGGGTCATGTGTGAGAAATGGGTATCTTGAATGTTACTTTTGGTTTCACTTATTGAGATTTTGCAAAATCTAATTGTGGTGTCCCCACCTGCGGTTCTACAGAACGAAACTGTAGACTTTGATGCAGAGGACGGTTATGAACTTCGAAGTTCGGCTCCACCTAAGGAGTGAAGACTTGGTTGGCCTTCCCCCCTTTGTTAAGTGTTGAGTAGTTGGTTTCATTTTAAATTTGATGACTGTAATATTTAAATGACGGAGTTTAGATGACCGGTGTTTTATGATTTTGTTTGGTGACGTAACTTTAGATTCTGTTATTGATAGAATTCTTGACTATCATTTTATTTTACAGCTATGAAATTACTGCACACTATTATATTGCATGCTTGCACACTTACTTTAATAGTGCGATAGGGGTGTGTGACCCAAGTGGCCAACATCCCGGCGTCGCGACTTCCTCCAAAACACAAGTAGGGGTCAAGGGCACCATATTTGGATCTAAATATAGTCTCATCTCATTTCATCTCGACATCAAAACACCACAAGCACAAACACTTTTTAATTTTCAATTTTCATCTAATTATCTCCTAATCATTACAACTTTTCTAAACTTCCAAACAAAATACAAAAAACAATTTAAAATTTTCAAATCTCAAAATAAAAATAATATTAAAATGTAATATTCTAACAATATTTTAACTATATAATATTTTTATTCAACTTTTTTCTCACTCATTTCCCAAATTCCAATAAAACATCTCTTAACCTAAACTATTTTACTTCTATTCACAGACCATTTCACTACTATTTACAAATTTTTCATCTCTTCTCATCTTATCTCAACATCCAAATGAGACTTTTAGACTTTTCCCTACGTCGTTAACTTGTTGTGTTTTGAACTTTTATAAGACCAGATGACTGTAATATTCTTTGCTTATGTTTTGAGGAAAAATGGCTTGTGGATATTAACATTGTGACGTGTTTAAATATTATGATACAATTAATTAGTTTTAAATGACTTTCTTTATTTTTCGCTAGAAATTAACTATACACATTTATTTAGTATGTGAGCACATATTTTATTGTCAAGTGGTGTATGACTCAAGTGGCCAACATCTCCGTGTCGCAACTTCCATGAAATCACAAGCGGGACCCAGGGGAGTCATGGATTGCAGCTCAAATATCTATATTTCTATAGGCTCAACACAAGTGTTATTAGATGGGCCAAATCCTGCAATACTCATTTCTTCTAGAATCTCTATCAAGCCATCGAACTTTCTACTGCTAGCTATAATCATTAAAGCTTCATTTGGATGTTAAGAGTATCTCAGATGATTTGAGTTTATCTGTGAATACTTGTGAGGTAAGATGCCTGAGTGGTTTTTGTGGGTCCCTTTGAGATGTGTTTAGATATATAAAATAGGTTGATATATGTTTTAACTTTTTAATGGAAAGTTAAAAAAGTAGTGGGTCTCATTAATAATTTGTTTATTGTTGTCGCAATGGAATAATAAAAAAAGTTCCATCAATGAATAGTGCTGAGTTAAGATGAAAAAAGTTATGTGTGTTACTCTCCATCCATACGAAGTTATTTTAGATGATCTGAGATTACCTTAGCACCCTAACGGGCCTTAAGTGTGTATTGTTTACTTCAGGTTAATGTGCCACAAATCTTGAGACCCAAAGAAGCAGACTCTCATTTGTAGGGGTGTAAAACTGAGCCGGATTTTTCCAAGTCCGGTCCAAAATCCAGATTATGGGTGCATTTGGGCAGTTATTCGCCCGGATCCAGTTTTGCGACCCGTTTATCCATAACCGGATCCCTTTTTTTAAAAAAAATAAATCCCTGCTTCCAATGAAGGCCAACGACGATAACGCCAACTTTCCTATGTAGTAATTTTTGTGTTTTTGCCTATCCTAAGAAGTGGTAATTAAAATTTTCCTCTTGCTTAAAATATTATATATATCAAACTTTGAATTCAAATCTAGATCTAAAAATAGTACAAAACCCAACATGTTGATGCAGGACATAATCTGACAACTGAAGAGTTTGCAGATAATAAGTCTTCAATTACTTGATTTAAGTTGTTTAATTTATTAAATTCTCCATTTCGAGGTCGTACGTAAAGAAGAATTCAAGAAACACGAAGGAGACAACTCCATGGCTAGAGTATATCACAGTATTGATCTTAAGTTTTCTTATCTTGGGTTTTCCAAATTTAATAATCATCATTAACATGCTTTCTTTTACTGTCTTAGCTAGCTCCTTTTGGACTCTTCTTAGGATCTTATGCTTTCCATGAATGGACACATATAACATCTGATTGCCATATATATGTTTATTTATTTTGATTATAGTATATAAATGAAGGCAACATATCAAAGCTGGCATAATCTCAACAAATTTTCATCTTTGGGAGCAGGAGGGGTGGTTCGGGATTTGCATGGTGCTCTGCTTTTTGCGTTTTTTGTGAACATAGGGTATGGATCAAGCTCATGTGCTGAGTTGGGAGCTTTGTTGGAAGGTGTAAAACAATGTAAACAAAGAAATTTCTGTGCGGTAGATACAGAGATTGATTCAAAGGTGCTCCTTTATTGGTTGCAACGTGAATGATGTGGCATTTGGTACCTAGAGGACTACTGGAAGGAGCTTCAAAATTTGCTTCCTGAGATCAACTTCACAGTATCTCATATATATAGGGAAGGGAATGCGCCTGCGGATTGGTTAGCGAGAAGGGGAGGTGATTCGGAATGGTCTCATATGTTAGAGGTTCCTTCTTACCTACAGGGTTTATTGAGGATTGATAAATGGGGTCTTCCCATGATTAGATGCAGAAGTTCAGGTAGAAATGGTGGACGTTAACGTTCTGGTGGTCTGTTTTTAGTTTTAAGTTATGTTTTTATATGCGTACTAACATTTTTTGCAGGTGCTCTATCATTTTGCTTTTTTCGTTGGGTATGGGCTTTGGGTTTAGAGTTTGGTTGTTGTTTAGGATTTATTTTGACTCTGAGTTTTGATCTTCGGAGTCCTTGAATGTACCGCGATTTTCCTCCGCCACACGTGAGGGATATTAATAAAATTAGGGAGGGGCCCTCGTGGACAGGGGGCTCTAACTCTTATATAAAAGATCTCAGTATAGTATAGGATGAACTAAAAAATCTGGGCAATTTATCAAAAGTGCTATAAAAATAGTTTTTTAAAGTTTAAAACAGTTTATGTTTTTTAAAAAGTTTAATATTTAATCCAGATTATATCCGATTATAATCCGGATATCTAAATATGGATTAAATCCGGTTACAATCTGGATATCTGGATTGAATCTACTAATCCACCCGGATTATTTTCGAATAAACCCGTCAAAGCTCTCAGATTTCCATGTCTACCTCTTCCCATAAATAGTTGCACGGTTGATATGGCAGCAATTGGAGAAGCGTAACGACTTGCATTTGAAGAAATGAAATGATCCGAGAATGAAAGGAACAACTAAAGTGGCTTTTGGAACACAAACTCACTTCAATCTATCTTAAACCAAGCATTGATGAAAGTCACTACTTTTTCAACTTTCTATAAAAAAAGTTAAATCCATCTCAACATACTTCATACAATTAAGCACATATCTCAACCTATTTACATTCAAGCACATCTCAATGTGACACAAAATATTACTATTCACATATCAACTCAGATCATTTGAGATCATTCTAGTATCCAAACACATGTGTTTGAATAATATAGGAGTACAATGTTTGAATAAATGAAATGATCCAAGAATGGAAATGGATAATGTGAAGTTACCATTACGACCAAATTTCTTCTCTAGGTATCCCAGTGAAATGAAATAATGGAGAAAAATTTTACTCATCACCTTTAGATCACACACTACACATATTTTTTTTTCTCTTACTAAACACGTGATGTATGGATGATGAATAGAATAAATCAATTAGTTTATAAATAATAAAATTAAAAAATATTTAAAAAATAAATAAAAATAAGTGTACGTAGTACTATACAGTGTGTGGGGATGATGAATAGCTTTATGAATAACATGAATGGATAAAGAGAAACTTACGTATACTGATTGCAGTACGGAGATCAAAGACTAGAGAGAGAGAGACTAGAGAGATAAAACGGTGCAACAATATTATGACTGCGGTAGTACCAGGTGTGTGCTGGGGCTTCAGTGGAAATGGCCGAACGGTTAGAATAATAAAACTTAAAACAATAAAATTAAAAAAAGGAAAGAAAATCATTTAGTAAATGCTAATTAGTGAATGCTGACGTGGTGCAGTATATTTATTATAGCATGCCATCAGTCCTTCCATTAATCAGGATCATGTGGATGCAGCTGCTCATGACAGCATCAAAGATCCTGATATGCAGCCACACTCTCCATCGAGTGAATCTGCCCCTTGTAATAATCCTTCAGTCAATTTACTAAATGGTCCCTCTTATAGATGAGTTGTAATGTATTTTTATGTAAATTTAGAGTTAGTTATTTGTGGTTGTATAGAATAGAGGCAGTACGAATATTCCTTAGTTTGTTAGTAGTGTCTATCCATTTTTAGTATAAAGCAATGGCACTCTGTAAATGAAATCTTACAATGAATAAGAAGATTTTCATTCATTCCTTTTATTCTCTGTTCTCAATCTTGTTTTCTTCTTGCAATTCTTACATGTTATCAAGAGCCTCAGGTTGAGAATTTTTCTTTTCCTCCTTCCATGGCTGTTGAAAAGCCCAAATGCCCCACCAAATCCCCATTTCTGTACTTCAACAATATTATCAAGCCCTACAGATTGGACCATGGTGATAACCCTTCCATCCCCTTGATTCCTGACCTTCTCACCACTAAGAACTATACAACCTGGTCAAGAGCTATGTGTCGAGCTCTTCGTGCCAAAAACAAGCTTGGTTTCATCAATGGAACCTTGTTAAAACCCAAAGCCACCTCTAACCCTCTCTATGATGCATGGGAAAGGTGCAATGACTTTTTTTTTTTAAGAAGAGGACGGAACCCGAATTTTATTGAAAAAACCCTCGCTTGTGACGGAGGAAAACTGTGGTTACAACCGGATACCTAGGAAATACAAATTAAAACCGAAACCTAGGCATAAAAAAGACCAGGCAAACCAACCACAATACACGATGTCCAAAGGAGAAAAATACTGGACTAAGACAAAGGACAAAAGGATGAAACAAGAAACACTTGCAAAAAGAGCATGTAAACAAGTAAGATCAACTCAAATAAAAACTAATAGAACTCACCAAAGGAGGCCTATGTGAGTCGCAAATAGGGAAGACCAATTCTGTCCATACGAAGAAGACCTTTGAGTTGACAGGTCAGATTCTCACTATTGCTATTCCAGTCTATATTTAAACCCCCAGCTCCCTGCTTGGCAAGAAAGTCTGCCATTGCATTACCCTCACGGAAAACATGGGTCGAACGATACTCCATGCTGCCTAAGAGACCTTTCAACTCTTCCCAGAAATCCTCAAAGTACCAAATGTTACAATCTCCCTTTGTAATCCAGTTAACAAGAAGTTGAGAGTCTGTCTTAATCTCAACCCGGCCAAAACCATACTGATGGCACCTACGAACCCCTTCCAGCAAACTTCTCAATTCAGCAAAATTGTTAGACCCCTCACCCAGGGGCACAGAGTAAGCTGCATGCAACCTACCACAGCTATCACGAATCACCCCCTAGCACTAGTTGGTCCAAGATTCCCTAAATTACTACCACCAGTGTTCAGCTTCATCCAACCCTGAGAGGGCCGAATCCATCTGACCACACGAGCTTGCTTGTGTTTAGGAAATAAAACTGGGATGTCCAATCTATGTAATATAGCAACATTCTGGGCAGAGATCCTAGAAACTTTCATGAATAATGACATAATCTTGCGAATCCACAGCTTAATAACATGCCAAACCGACTGGACAGAGTCCATCTTATCCTCGAACCGGGCCTTGCAGAGCCTATCCCAAAGCTTCCAGGAGATAATAGACTGGAGGAGACCAAAAATAATCCAAGTCTGAGTAGACTTTCCAGCACGGCGGAACCAAAAATTAGATTGCTCCTGTCACGTTTGGAAAGCACCCATATGAACACCTAAGTGGGTCGCAGCCAAGCACCAAATTTGTCTAGCAAAATCCCCTATGTGGTTTAAATCCTCCACATGGCCCCTGGCACAACAATTGCATTTAGAAACCACATGTATGCCAATAATCTTGATCTTTTCATCAACACTCAAACAATTATGAGAGGCCTTCCATATCATGATAGAAATTTTCTTAGAGATATTAGTATGCCAGATCCAATGGGCCCAAGGCAAGGGAGGTGCTCTAATGCGGATATAATCCCAAGCACTCTTGGTAGAAAATTTACCATTGTTTTCCTTCAGCCAAATAAGAACATCATTCCCATCCTTCCTCCTAGCCAAAAACTGATACAACTCAGTGGCTTTTTGTTGACCCACTAAACTTTCTAAGAGAGGGATTATTGGTTCTCCAATCTTATTTTTTAAAAAAAAACAAAAAGGTGGAATGACTTAGTTGTGTCCTGGCTCCATAAATTCTATCAACCCATCACTCAAATCCAGCATTGCTTTGGTAGATGATGTTGCACAAACCTGGAATGAACTCAAAGATAGATTTACTCAACAAAATGGCCATAGAATCTTTCAACTTAAAAAAAGGTATTATCAGGTTTGCAAAAAGATACTGACTCTGTCAGCATTTACTTAAAACTTTGTGGGATGAACTTAGCATCTATGATCCAATGCTTGACTGCACTTGTGGAAAGTTGGTTGTATTGCTTGACAGATACTAGAGAGATTGTGTGATACAATTCCTCATGGGTTTAAATGACTCATTCCAAATTACCAGTGACTAGATCATGCTTTTGGACCTTTTGCTTCCCTTAAATAAAATCTTCTCAATGATTCAGCAGCAAGAGATGCAACACCTCATGCTGTCTGGTCTTACTTCAGCAGACTCAATGGCCCTTTTCTGTCAAACACACCTCATATAAATCCTTTCCTAAACCTTTTCCCTAACCCAAATGTGACAGACCCTTTTGCACTCATTGCAAAATTCAAGGCCATGCATTAGAGACTTGTTTTAAGGCAGGCACTATCCAACCCCCATCTGTAATCATTGTCATATGACAAGCCATATAGCAGAAAAGTGCTATAAGTTACATGGCTATCCACCTGGGCACAAACTTCATGGTAAAGTTAAGCAACAAGGGTTTTCCTCTGTAAACATGACTTCACTTGAACCAGCTGATTCCTTATATGCCAAATTGACCTTCACCAAAGACTAATATCACAAATTGTTGTCTCTGTTGCAACCTAAAGAAGTATCCATTGCCAACCACTCAGTCAATAATGTTTAGGGAGATTGTACACATCATTCCACCATGAATGGTATTGTTTCTTGAATCAGTTCTTTCACTTCCACACACACCTCCACACAATCACCTTGGATCATTAACACTGATGCTACAGATCACATGATTTGCAGCACCACCTTATTTTCATCAATCACCTCTCAAGTCTCTTTTCTAGTTAAACTCCCAAATGGCCACACTGCACATGTCACTCACACTGGCACTAACCACGTTATCAACACATTAATATTACATAATGTGTTATGTGTTCCTTCTTTTCATTTCAATTTAATTTTTGTAAAACAGCTAACCAATTCACTCTTTTGCTGTTTTATCTTTCTTTCACAATTTTGTTTTATCCAGAACCTTTTGTTATGGACCACGATTGGCATGGGTGAGATCAAGATGGTCTTTACCATTTGCTTGTTGCACAAGTGTCCCCAACAACTCTCTTCGACCATTTTTCCATTTCCTTACATAAGAACATTTCTGTTTCAACTACTTTCAAAAATATTGATCTTGTTTCATATATTTGGCACTATCGTATGGGACATACACCTTTTTCCACATTACATGTAATACCAGATCCTTTAATCAAAGATCATGTTTCTCTCATTTCAAATCTCAATCCATGTCTCGTACGTCCACTTGCAAACCATCATAGACTTCCATTTCCTGTTAGTTCTCATAAAAGCACAACCATCTTTGAACTTATCCACTGTGACATATGGGGACCTAACCCAATAATAGCATATGATGGTACAAAATACTTCTTGACCATTGTAGATGATTATTCTAGGAGCACTTGGACATATTTACTCAAAGCTAAATCAAACACCAGACCATGTATTGAAGCCTTCTGTGATCTGGTTGAAAACAATTCCAAAGCAAAGTTCAAACTTTTTGAAATGATAATGGCCTTGAGTTTCAAATGACAGATTTTTTCAACAAAAGAGGAATTATCCACCATAGAACTTGTGTGGAAACCCCACAACAAAATGAGATTGCAGAAAGGAAGCACCAACATCTTTTGAATATAGCTAGAGTACTTAAAATCCAATCTAACCTTCCCAACTTATATTGGAATGACTGCATACTAATTGCAGCCTACATAATCAATAGGATTCCCACCCCCCCTTGCTGTCTAATAAAACACCATTTGAGCTCCTTTTCAACAAACCTCCTACATATTCTCACATGAGAATCTTAAGATGTCTTTGTTTTGCCTCTATCATATCTCAACATAGACAGAAATTTGACCCTCGAGGTAGACATTGTGTCTTTCTTAGTTACCCCTTTGAGGTAAAAGGATATAAGCTCCTTGATCTAAACACCCAATCAATTTTTATTTCTCGAGATGTTACCTTCTATGAACATGTGTTTCCTTTCCACCAACCCAACATCACTCCACTTTCTTCATTTCCAACTCTTCCTGCTTCAACTCAGCCTCCCTCTTCTTCTAGTTCAACTCCTTCACCTTCATTTAGCTCTATCTTGCCAATCAATTCAGAACCACAACCACCATCACCCATATCACCAACTCTTCCTATCATTTCCCCTCCCACTTCCCCATTCCATTAATATCAGATTCCCAATCCCCTCCCCCTCTTAGAAGATCCACTCAAACCAGAATATCCCCTCAATACCTCCAGGATTTCCATTGCCAGCAAGCAACTTCAATCTCATCCCTCAGTCAGTGAGCATGGCATCAGTTCCGACAAGTATACCTTTTCCTCTAGCTTCATTTCTTATCACAACTTCTCTCCTGCCTTCTTTATGTTCTCTGCTACTATCTCCTTTAATCATGATACTATCTCCTCTAATCATGATCCATACACTTACACACACGCTTCCAAGGACCCTGATTGGTGTAAGGCAATGGATACAGAAATTGAAGCCTCAGAGCTTAACCATACATGGACCCTCACAGACTTACCCCCTAGCAAAACTGCCATTGATTGCAAATATGTATACAAAACTAAGTACCATTCTGATAGTACTATTGAGAGGAATAAAACAAGGTTAGTTGCTATGGGTTTTACTCAACAAGAAGGGGTAGATTACCATGAAACCTTTTCTCCAGTAGTAACGATTGTAACTGTTAGAACTATACTTTCTTTGGCTGCAATCAAAGGGTAGCATCTCCATCAATTTGATGTTAACAATGCTTTCCTTAATGGAGAGCTAAATGAAGAAATATACATGAAAAGGCCACCTGGATACACCAAAGGACAACCTGGCTAGGTCTGTAAGCTACACAAAAGTCTCTATAGGCTTAAACAGGCCTCACGACAATGGTATGATAAATTCTCCACTTCCTTGGTTCAATTTGGTTTCACTTAATCCAAGGCTGATTACAGCCTCTTTACTCTCATTACTGCTACCAGTTTTGCTACATTACTCGTTTATGTCGATGACATAGTGGTTCCAACAGTTCCCTTGACTCAATTTCAATTCTCAAGACCTTCTTGAACACACACTTCAGAATTAAAGACCTTGGAACATTAAGATATTTCCTTGGCATTGAGGTTGCTAGATCTCCCAAAGGAATTCACCTCTATCAAAGGAAATATACTCTAGATATCCTTGTTGATTTAGGTCTCTTAGCTTGTAAACCCTTAAAGCTCCCCCTGGATCAAAACCACAAGTTAAGCAAATCCTCTGGAACACCTCTACCTGATCCTACTCCATACAGACAACTCATTGGAAGGTTACTTTATCTAACCTTAACAAGACCTACTCTCAGTTACCCCATCCAAGTCTTAAGTCAGTTTATGGACCACCCCTGCTCCTCCCACCTTGTTGCGGCTCACAAGGTATTGAGATACCTAAAAAATGCACCTGGCCAAGGCATTTTACTTTCCTCTACATCTTCCATTCATCTTAGAGGTTACTGTGATTGAGATTGGGCTTCCTGCCCCGACACTCGAAAGCCCATCACTAGATTTTGCATTTTTTTGGGGCATTCTCTCATTTCTTGGAGATCCAAGAAACAAACAGTTGTCTCAAGGTCATCTGCTGAAGCAGAATATCGTGCAATGGCATCCATTTCTACTAAACTCACATGGTTAAGACAGTTGTTCAAGGATCTTTCCATCTCTCACCCACAAGCTGCTTAACGTTTTTGTGACAACCAAGATGCTTTACATATATAGCCAATCCATTTTTCATGAGAGGACAAAACACATTGAAGTGGATTGTCATCTTATTCGAGACAAAATTAAAGAAGGAAGCATCAAGACTGCTCATGTTCACACAACTTCACAGCTTGCAGATGTTTTCACTAAGTCCCTACCTTTTTATGTTCTTTACTCACATCTCTCCAAGATGGGAATAGAAAACATCTATTCTCCATCTTGTGGGGGGATATTAGAGCAGAATGGCATGAGTCCTTCCATTAATCCAGATCATGTGGATGCAGCTGTTCATGATAGCATCAAAGATCCTGATATGCAGCCACTCTCCATCGAGTGAATTTGCCCCTTGTAATAATCCTTCAGTCGATTTACTAAATGGTCCCTCTTATAGATGAGTTGTAATGTATTTTTATGTAAATTTAGAGTTAGTTATTTGTGGCTGTACAGAATAGAAGCAGTACGAATATTCCTTAGTTTGTTAGTAGTGTCTGTCCATTTTTAGTATAAAGCAATGGCATTGTGTAAATGAAATCTTACAATGAATACGAAGATTTTCGTGCATTCCTTTTATTCTCTGTTCTCAATCTTGTTTTCTTGTTCTTCTTGCAATTCTTACAATATTTGCCTGCCTCAAGACTCTAGCTAGAAATTAAACATTCACCTTTCCTTTTCTTCTTTTCATTGGAAGAAACAACTTGGGACGTGCAATGGTATGCCAGCCCTACAACAACTATGCTGGTTCTTTGTTTTTTTAGGAGAGATGCATGTAGTTTGAAACGCAAAAACTGATTTAATCTACAGCACAAAGAAACCAGAGACGGGTTAATTTGCATGAGATAAAAGAAGATCAGTAAAGAGAATTAGGCTCCGTTTAGGTGCTAGAATATTTTGAAAATAATTTATTACTATTTGTAAGAACTCAAGAATAAAGGAATAATCTCAATTCTCATTAAATACAATGGCTGTATACATTTTGTATATATATACAAAAGAGAATCAAAAGAGAATCCTAACTAATTCTGACACTTGTACAAACATGTGGTGTGCTTTGCAATGCACTATCATTTGCAGCAGAGTTTGTTACAACAAATGCCAGAACATTACAAACAACCAAGATAATTACGGTGCCAGTAGGTCACGTATTCAAAGCTATTCTACGTTATTCCAGAGGATTCCAAGGTAGGGGCAGTCATGGTGGAGCTGCTGTCCTTTACAGGTGATGTGGAGATGCCGTATAATGTGGAGACGTCTGGTGGAGCTGCTGGAACACTCTTCAATTTGGGAAGTAGAGTAGTTGGCTCAATATGCCCCCTCGAGCATAAGGGGGTATCTACCACAGTAAGGCTCGTCCGTAGGAAATGAAAACGAGTTGAGACTAGTGGCTTGGTTAGAATGTCAGCCAATTGATCCTCTGATGAAAGGCTACTTGAAGAGCTTTGGTAGTGACTCTATCACGCACAAAATGGAAATCAATTTCCATGTGTTTCGTGCGTGAGTGTAGAACAAGATTCATGGAGAGGTAAGTGGCCCCGAGATTGTCGCACCAAAGGAGGGGTGGTTTGGGAAGGAAAATGTGCAACTCTTTGAGAAGAGACTGAATCCACAACAATTCAGCAGTGGTGTTTGCAAGGGCTTTGTATTCAGCTTCAGTACTCGAACGAGCAACGGTTCGTTGCTTGCGGGAGCTCCAAGATACTAGATTTTTGCCATGAAAAATGCAAAAACCACCGGTGGAACGGCAGTCATCGGGGTAACCTACCCAATTAGCATCCGAAAAGGCTTGGAGTTCAAGAGAGGCTTAGAGATAAAAAGACCAAAATTTAATGTTTGTTTGAGGTAGTGAAGCAGCCACTTCACAGCTTGCCAGTGAGGATTTTTGGGGTTGTGCATAAATTGAGAAAGTTTATTTACAGCAAAGGCAATATCAGGCCTTGTGAAGGACAAGTACTGAAGGCTGCCGACACAACTCCGATAGAGAGTTGGATTAGAAAAAGATGGAGTATCGGACAGAGAAAGTTTCATGGAGGCTGCCATTGGAGAGGTGACTCCTTTGGCAGACAACATGTTGGTTCGGGAGAGAATGTCCCGAACATATTTTTGCTGGGAAATTAAGATGCCATCAGGAAGATATGAAATTTCTATGCCTAAGAAGAAAGACAGTTTTCCCAAATCTTTAATGGGAAACGTAGAGGCAAGATAACTAACAAGATGATCAATTTGTGAGACATGAGAACCGGTGACAATAATGTCATCCACATAAACAAGGACATAAATCAAAACAGAGTTAGAAGAATAAATAAACAGGGACAGATCAAATGTAGATGGGATAAAACCATACTCACAGAGGTGGGAACTGAGTTGTTCAAACCACGCACGGGAAGCTTGCTTGAGGCCAAAGATGGCCTTTTGCAAGCTACAGACATGATGGGGATGCTCAGGGTGCACAAAACGAATTGGTTGGACCATATACACGGTTTCATGGAGGTCACCATGGAGGAAAGCATTCTCGATGTCGAGTTGACGGAGTGGCCAGCCATGAGAGACAGCAAGGGACAGAACAAGTCGGATCGTAGTGGGCTTGACTACCAGACTGAAGGTCTCGGAGTAATCAAGTCCTTCTTGTTGATGAAAGCCCTTCGCTACGAGGCGGGCTTTCCTTCGTTCGAGAGTCCCATCTGCACAGAGCTTGGTTCGGAAGACCCATCTGCAACCAACTATGTTAGAAGAGGGAGGAGGGGGAACAAGGGTCCAAGTGTTATTTTTTAGGAGAGCATGGAACTCATTTTTCATGGCTTCAGGCCATTCAGCAAATCGGGAGGCAGTGGTGTAGGTGGTTGGTTCGTCAGGTGTTTCAATGCAGGTGGTGAGACAGTGTAGTGGTTGAGGATAGGGGATGAGACCATCTGAAAGTTGTTTTGGACGAGAGAAGTTGGTTTTCAATCGGGTTATGATGGGAGATCTGGGAGGATTTGAGGAAGGGAAGGATGATGAGTCGAAAGGGGGGGGATTCAGAGGAAGTGATTGAGTCGAAGGGATATTAGAGTGCAAGGTTGAAGAAGAAGGAGAGAGTGGGTCGTGCATATGGAGAGGGCTTAAAGAAGGAGATGGGTTGAACGATGAGTTAGGAGATGGAGGGCCCACAGTTGTAGAAATGAAAATTGGTAGGAAGTTGTGTGTGGAAGAAAAACTTTGATTCGGAGCAGGGACAAAATTTGGAAAAGAAACGTAAGGAAATGATTTTTCATTGAAGATGACATCACAAGAGATATACAGCCTATTGGATGGAAGATGAAGACATTTGTAACCTTTGTGTTTAGAACTATATCCAAGGAAAAGACAGGATAAGGAGCGAAAATGAATTTTATGATTGTTATAGGGCCGAAGGTTGGACCAACATTCAGACCCAAACACTTTGAGAAATGAGTAATCGGGATCCTTCTTGTGAAGAATAAAATAAGGGGATTTGTTTTTCAGAGAAGGAGATGGAAGAAAATTAATGAGGTATGATGCCGCTTGAAAAGCATCAGCCCAAAATTTGTAGGGAAGTGATGCGGTGGCTAGAAGGGCAAGACCCGTTTCAACAATGTGGCGGTGTTTTCGCTCAACACCACCATTTTCTTGGTGGGTATGAGGACAAGAGAGACGGTGTGAAATGCCTTAAGAGTTGAGAATACGAGTTAGGGGTTGAAATTCACCGCCCCAATCACTTTGAACGTTTTTAATTTTAGTATTAAGTAAGCGTTCAACATGGGATTGAAAAAGAAGAAAAGTAGAAGTAGCATCTCCTTTTGAAGCAAGTGGATAAAACCAAGTATATCTACTACAATCATCAACAAAGAAAATATAGTAACTGAAACCGTCCCTTGATAGATAAGGGGATGGACCCCAAACATCAACAAAAATTAAATTCAAAGGTCTGGAAGACCGATTAACAGAATGTTTAAATGGGATTTGCTGACACTTGGCAAGAGGACAACTTGAACAAAAAAAATCCGATTGGGATGGAAGAAAAGGCAGACACTTGGTGCGCAATATGTGAGAGACAAGTCGAAGAGTAGGGTGGCCGAGTCGATGATGCCATTGAGCTACGGATGTCCGTTCACCAACGAGAGCAACATGATCAGACGATGGTGAAGCGGATGGAGGAAACAGATATAGGCCATTACGGGTTGGTCCTTGGAGAAGCGAAGTGCCCGTCCGTTTGTCCTTCACAAAGAAAGTAGAGTCATGAAATTCGAAGAAAATAGAGTTATCATGACAAAATTGTTGAACCGACACAAGATTTTTTGTTATATGAGGTACATGAAGCAATTTACGCAGTAAAAAATTAGAGGAAGAGGAGGAGAGTTGAGAGTCACCGATGTGTATGATAGGAAGAGAAGTTTCGTCGCCAACACAAATTTGTTCGGGGCTTAATATGGCTCAACTGAGAGATTCAAGTTCTGAAGGTCAGAGGTTAGATGACTTGTGGTTGCAGAATTTGGGTACCATGAATGATCTGAGAGAGAAGGAGAGCTAGTGTAGTGCACAGAGAGGGAGCGAGGTGGATCAAACTGGTAGGCTTGATCAAAACGATGGTAGCACTAAAGTGCTACATGGCCCACCTTGTTGCAAACTTGACAAGTTGGCTTGTTTGAAGACTGAGTTGAATGTTGAAGAGCTGAGGGGAATTTGCCACCACGAGAACGCCCACCACCACGTTGGTTTTTTCGACCACCACGATAGAAAGTGCGGCCTCCACGATGGAAGTTTGAAAAAGGAGTTGTGGTGGTGACAAGGGCAGAAGGGGTTGGGAGCAAGCCATGTTGTATAGAGTTAAGGGTGAGACGACTTTCAAATGTGAGGAGATGATTAAATAATTCTGTAGAGTTGATGGGGGTAGAGCGAGTGGTGACAAAAACAACAAAGGATTCGTATTCTAAGTTGAGACCATTTAAGAGGTAAGAGACAACCTCAGAATCATGTAGAGGCTCTCCAGCCGAAGTCATTGTGTTGGAAAGAAGTCACACTTTGCGATAGTAATTTGTAACTAAGAGGCAGCCTTTTTTAAGATTGGTGAGTTGATGACGGATTTGGAAAATTTTTGCTTGAGATTGAGAGGTGAACATGGTGTCAAGAGTGACCCATAGATCACGAGAGGTTCGGGATGCAATAGCCTGGGCAAGAATGGGTTCAGCTAAGGAGGAGAGAAGTGCACTGAGCAGGAGCTGGTCAGTACGATGCCATTGAAGATAGCCTGGGTTGGGTTGAGGTGTTGATGATCTAGATTGGGAAGGAGAAGAGGTTGGAAGCATGGGAGGTGGAGGAGAATTTGAGCCATCAATGAACTGCAAAAGTTCTTGGCCATGGAGATAAGGGATGATCTGGGCGCGCCAAAGAAGATAATTATCTGAGCCCAGCTTGACTGAAACAATATGAGAGAAGTTGCTTGGGAGTTGGAAGGTGGTGGAGGAGGAAAAAAAATTTTCAGAGAAGGAGGAGTTTTCACTGGCCATGAGGAAGAGACGTTGGTCGATATCAGCTCTGATACCATGTAAGAACTCAAGAATAAAGGAATAATCTCAATTCTCATTAATTACAATGACTGTATACATTTCGTATATATATACATACAAAAGAGAATCAAAAGAGAATCCTAACTGATTTTGACACTTGTACAAACATGTGGTGTGCTCTGCAGTGCACTATCATTTGCAGCAGAGTTTGTTACAACAAATGCCAGAACATTACAAACAACCAAGATAATTACAAGCGTGCCAGTAGGTAACGTATTCAAAGCTATTCTACGTTATTCCAGAGGATTCCAAGGTAGTGGCAGTCATGGTGGAGCTGCTGTCCTTTACAGGTGATGTGGAGATGCCGTATGATGTGGAGACGTCTGCTGGAGTTGCTAGAACACTCTTCAATTTGGGAAGTAGAGTAGTTGGCTCAATACTATTCATTATTTTATAATTATTTTTTATTACTTTTTACTACTATTCAATATTTTATCATTATTTTTTCACTATTATTTACAGAACATCTGAGATCACCTCACTACCCAAACGCAACCTTGCATGTATTCAAACATTAATTTCATAGTACATATAATAATATAGACTATATGAAAAACAGTTGCTCTTTTTTCCCAAAACAGATGAAACATTACTTAGATCAGAACGGACGCCTTGTAGCTACGTCGTGGCACCTTCGCGAAGGTAGATTCAATAAGATCAAAATACAGCGGAAACTGCATCACAGCAAAAAAAGTTACCGGTAGGAAGGTTGCCGCATACACTGGATACGCCACATACCTTAACTTTTCGTCTATCACAAAGAAATGTCCCGAGCAGAAGGTAATCAGCACCGCAGCTATGGAAAAGAACAAGGACGTTAAACCTATCAAGAGCTTCGTTGGCAAGTCCTTTCCGAAATCTCTTTCTTTATTCCTTGATGTTAAGATGGAGAGGAATGTGACCAAAGCGGTGACCGAGAAGCAGAGTGCGATGAGTGATGAGATGGCAAAGAGGTGGAATGGGGTTCTGTTTTCCAATGTTGGAATGCCATTATCCTCCTTGACGCCTCCAGGAACTGCGGTGGAGCTGGCAAAGGCCACAGTGGCTATGAGTGCAGCGACAAGGGAGTAGGATTCGGAGGTTTTAATTAACCATTTGCCACCATCCTTGACGAGCTGCTTGTGATTCTCGATGAACAGTTCCTCAGGGGTCTTGCCGTCGTTGTTGCAGCGGGTAAGAAGGTTAGAGGGAATGGACTGTGCCACGAACTGCATGAAGCCGAGCATCAAGTACGTACACAGTATTAACATATGTGCCTCTACTGATCATCAAGATGAAAACCAAAGAGGCACTGCACCAACAACAGAGCAATCACAGCACTCAAAGTAGCACTTTACGAATTGTATTTTTATTCTGTTATTTCCTACTGTTGGTGTAACAAACTTATTCTTTGTTCTGTATTGTACAAGTCTATATATAGCCCACTGTTGGCGTAATGAAATGCACTGAGGAAATTTTTTCCAATTCTGTTATTCTGTCACTTTATCATGGTATCAAGAGCTACATGACTCACTGGTCCCGCTGAATCCATGGCCTCTTCCTCTGCTTCCTCCTCTTCCCTCATCCCACCCTCCATCACCCCCTCTTTCTCCCACATTGTCACCACTAAGCTCACCACCGAAAACTACCTACTCTGGAAAGTCCAGACCTCTGCCTATCTTCGTGGTCAAGATTTATATGGCTACGTTGATGGCACTCAACTCAAACCTCCCGAATTCATCTCTGAATCTACCACCTCTCCTCCTAAACCCAACCCTGCTCACTCTCTTTGGAAACGTACTGATCAATTAGTTCTTAGTGTTCTTTTCTCTTCACTCTCAGATTCCATCTTAGGTCATGTTCTCTCCTCCTCCACTGCCCAACAACTATGGAACTCCATAGTCTCCATGTTCTCCTCTCAATCCCAAGCCAAAGAATTCCAACTTAGATTTCAGCTTACCAACCTCTCTCGTGGAGACCAATCCATCACAGAGTACCTCGGCAAAGTTCGCCTTCTAGCTGATTCCTTATCTGCAACAGGCACCAATATCTCTGAAAAAGAACTTGTCTCATACATTCTCAATGGTTTAGGCCCAACTTATGAACCCTTCCTCACCTCTATCACCACCCGCACTGAACCTTTGACATCTCACGACTTATATCAACTTCTTTTAATCCATGAGAGTCGACTCACTCACACAGCTGCCCTCACAGCAACTTCCTCTGATTTCTCAGCCAACTTCACCTCCGCACCTCAAACCCGTGGCCGTGGCCCCTTTCGCAATGGCAGACAAGGTCGTAGTAGAGGTCGACCTCCTAACAATAGAGGTGGTCGCTTTTACTCTCCCAACAATGGATCCCCACAGAGCAACACGCAACGGCCTACCTGTCAAGTGTGCAACAAGTACGGTCATGTTGCTCTCCAATGCAGGAATCGGTTCAACCATTCCTACCAGTACAATCCCACTTCCAGTTTTCATGCTCCTTCCTCTGCTTCAAATCAGTTCTCTGCCAACTATACTGCTCCAAGTGCGCACTCAGAGGACATCTGGTACCCCGACTCTGCGGCTACACACCACATCACCAATGATCTGTCTAACCTGAATTTGTCATCCGAACAGTACACTGGTAATGATACAATTCGTGTTGGTGATGGTAACGGACTTCCTATTCAAAACTTCGGTGAATCTTCTTTTTCCACTTCCTCTTCTACTGATTTTCGTTTACATAATCTTCTTCATGTGCCGAAAATAACCAAAAATTTGATCTCTGTTCTTCGTTTCTGTATTGATAACAATTGTTTCTTCGAATTTCACTCCACCCATTTCTGTGTGAAGGATTCAACAACCAAGAACCTCCTCCTCACCGGGCCAACCCGTGATGGACTCTATGTCTTCCCAAGAACCAGCTCACTTTCTCCAACTGTGAATCTCAGCGAATCAACTTCCCTCCCTCAATGGCATCGTCGAATGGGGCACCCCTCTCTTGCTGTTGTTCATCGTCTTCTGCGAACCAAGTGCTTGTCTATTTGTCCCACCCAAGCCGTGTTTCAGTGCCCAGACTGTCCGCTTGCCAAAGCCCATCAGCTTCCGTTCCCTTCTAGTCAGGCCCATTACAATCGGCCCTTAGCTTTAATTTCATCTGATCTTTGGGGTCCATCCCCTTATGTATCACGTTTGGGTTTTAAATACTACATCTCCTTTGTCGATCATTTTACTCGTTATACTTGGTTATTTCCAATCAAACTCAAATCTGATGCAATCACTATCTTCAAAAAATTTCTACCTCTTGTTGAAAGATTTTTTAACACTAAATTAATTAATCTTCAAACGGATGGTGGAGGGGAATACAAACCCATTACTACATTGTGTCAATCACTTGGAATTAATCACAGACTTTCTTGCCCTCATACACATCAACAAAATGGACTAGTTGAAAGAAAACATCGTCATATTGTTGAAACTGGGCTCGCCCTTTTGGCCCATGCATCTCTCCCTTTTTCCTATTGGGCCGATGCTTTTGAAACTGCAATTTATCTCATAAATCGACTTCCCACTCCAACACTCAACAACAAATCCCCTTTCTCTATGGCTTACAAAACTGATCCTGACTATAATTTTTTAAGAGTTTTTGGATGCCTCTGTTTTCCAAATCTTCGTCCTTACCTTTCCCACAAATTACACTACCGATCCACCCCATGTCTTTTCTTGGGCTACAGCACGACCCACAAGGGCTACAAATGTTTTGACATTCCCAACAACAAAATGTACATCTCCCGAGACGTGACCTTCCACGAATCCGTTTTTCCTCTAACTCAAAAACAACCCAGTATTACACCTCCGAATCACAATTTATCCCTCACTGCACTTCCCATACTTCCATTCTCCATTTTAGGCCCAGCACCCACTACCCATTCCCCCACGTCCCAACCCACTTCCTCTCTTCTCGGCCCAGGCCCACAAAACCCCACTTCATCCCATTCGTCTCCGTCTACTCCAACCTCACAACATACAACTCATTCTCAAATCCTCTCTTCAAACTCACGAACCCTAACTCCATCTTCTTCCTCTCCACCCGAGTCATCTCTTCCAATCATTGTTCCACCCAGATCACCAATCATAACCAGAGCCCAAACTCAATCTTCTCGACCCAAAATCTTCACCGATGGTACCGTACCATACCCATCTCGACACTGTCTCATCACCAGCATCACTATTCCGGATGATCCTTCGAGTTATTCAGTGGCCTCAAAATTTCTTGAATGGCGGCACGCCATGGAGCAAGAGTACAATGCTCTTCTCGGCAACCAAACTTGGACTCTGGTTCCACCTGCTCCAAACTCAAACATCGTCGGATGCCGATGGGTCTTTCGCACCAAAACAAACGCAGACGGCTCCTTCCAACGCCGAAAAGCTCGATTGGTTGCTAAGGGCTTTCATCAACAGCCCGGAGTGGATTATCACGAGACCTTCAGCCCCGTAGTGAAGCCCACTACCATTCGCCTAGTTTTATCCATTGCAGTATCTCACGGCTGGCCCTTACGGCAACTCGACATCGAGAATGCCTTTCTCCATGGCACCCTCAATGAGACAGTCTTCATGCAGCAGCCTCAAGGCTTTGTGAGTGCAGAGCATCCCACGTATGTGTGCAAACTGTCCAAAGCATTGTACGGCCTCAAGCAAGCTCCACGAGCTTGGTTTGCTCAGCTAAGTTCCTGGCTAACAGAGTATGGCTTCTCCCCATCCAAGGCTGACCCGTCCCTTTTCATGCTCAATCACGGTAATACTCATATCTTTCTCCTTGTCTATGTTGACGACATTGTCGTTACTGCATCAAACACCACTGCCATTGATCAATTAATTCATGATATGAGCATAGCCTTTCCTGTACGTGATTTGGGCAAACTGTCATTTTTCTTAGGCCTTGAGATTGATTATACTAAGAATGGTCTGTTTCTTTCTCAAAGAAAATACATCAAACACCTTCTGTCCCGTAGCAATATGCTCCAGGCCAAACCCGTGACATCCCCAATGGCCTCTTCCATCAAATTATCTAAATATGACAGTCCTGATTTTGATGATGCTTCCCTGTATCGTAGCCTAGTAGGAGGTCTCCAATACCTCTCCTTTACACGGCCCGATATATCATTTGCAGTAAACAAAATTTGCCAATTTATGCACACACCGAAAATCTCACACTGGGCTGCTCTTAAACGAGTTCTAAGGTATCTTAAGGGTACAATCAACCAAGGATTATTTTTCTCCTCCCATTCAAGCTTCACATTGCAAGCCTATTCTGACGCTGATTGGGGAGGATGCCCCGATGACAGAAGGTCTACTGGAGGATTTTGTATCTTCCTTGGTAAGCATCTGATCTCATGGTGCTCCAAAAAGCAGAAAACAGTTGCCCGATCCTCTACCGAAGCCGAGTACAAATCCTTGGCTTCCACTGCTGCTGAGTTACTCTGGCTTCAAACCCTACTTCGCGAACTCCATCTTCCATTGCACCAAGCTCCCACCCTTTGGTGTGATAATCTTGGAGCAACCTACCTTTGTGCAAATCCTGTCTATCATTCCAAGACAAAACACATGGATATCGATTATCACTTTGTCCGAGATCGTGTTGCAGCCAACACCTTAAAAATTGATTTTTGCAGCTCCAAAGAACAACTAGCCGATGTTCTAACCAAGCCAATTGTTGCTGACAAGTTTCTCAGCTTTGTACCTCGTCTCAATTTGGTTAACACCCCATTGGACTCGAGGGGGCATATTAACATATGTGCCTCTACTGATCATCAAGATGAAAACCAAAGAGGCACTGCACCAACAACAGAGCAATCACAGCACTCAAAGTAGCACTTTACGAATTGTATTTTTATTCTGTTATTTCCTACTGTTGGTGTAACAAACTTATTCTTTGTTCTGTATTGTACAAGTCTATATATAGCCCACTGTTGGCGTAATGAAATGCACTGAGGAAAGTTTTTCCAATTCTGTTATTCTGTCACTTTATCACACATGACAACAATTAATTATTTCAACTATATATATATATATATATAGTTTTTTCATGTATACCTCAAACCATTTCATTTCCCATTGCATTTGCAAGGCTTCCCCGGGAATCAGCCAAGGCCTATATGCTCCAAGCTCTGCCGCGAGATGAGCTGCATTATTCCCACTTTTATCCACCACCCGTAATACCCTGTCTCTGATCATGATATTTTTCTGTAGCAGGATTTGAAATACATATGGTTGTCTGTTCTGCACCGCCAACAACATTGCATTCTTGTTGTCTGCATTCACTTCGTGTACGGCAATCGGAAACAGTTCCAGAATTTTCTCCACAATTTCGGAAATGCCATTTCGAGCAGCAATTAATATAGGAGTCTCTAGTAATATAAGAACAATAACAAAATTACTTATTTGATAGGCTAAGTCAGATTGTAAAAATTCTTTTATGATAAAATAAATCTGACATATATATACTATATCACAAACAATTAGGCACATTAAGTTTTTATTTTAAAAACTCCTTTGATAAAATAGTACTCTCGGACAGTAATTTATTTATTTATTTATGGCTTAGTCTCCGAAAATTGCTTTTACGGCAGAGCTAGATAGGTAGCTATATATAATGATGCACATGAGTGAAGCACTCAAGAAGCTGGGTCTTCTCTACCATCTTGGACAAGCCGTTTAGAAGAACAGAACTGCATGCAGGTCCAGGAAAAAGTTAGATCTGAGTTTTGGAGAAGGTTAATTAGTCCTTGACTGGATTACCTGTTCTGGTCATGTCATCTTCATCGAGATATGGATCTATTTCGTCCGGATCTATTGTGGCTGTATCTGACGGATGCAAGACCTTCTTCCCACGGTAATAATATTCGTACACCTCATCGACACAACTCCTCAGAAGTTCGTTCATGATCAGAATGGACAACTTGTGCTGCTTTTTCTCCTCATATATCTTTCTTATCGTGGGAATTCCTTGTTAACGTCATCATAGACAAAATACCATAATTAAGAAATTAGACATGAATGCTATTGTCTATATGGAAGCATATCTTATATAAATATTTAAGATATCATCATTAAGAATGCACATGACATAACCAGAACAATCGGTAATTTAAGGACACAAAATATAATTATTCCCAGAATCTCTGTGAACTTTTTCAATAAATTAAAATTTGTTACTTTGGTTCTATACTATATATACCTACAGCAATTAGAACCATCACCATTGTCCTGTTTGCAAGCTTGAAAATTTTGTAGAAAAGGTCATAGATAGCCGGAGAAAATTGATGCTTCCAAGCTCCATTCTGAGCTCTGAGTTCTGTAGAAAATACAAGTAATTCATTCTATAATTACAAAAGAAATTACAAAAGAAAAAAATTATCCAAACATCACTTGATGTGTGGTATATTAGATTATAAAACTCCTATTCAAAAAGAATACTTGATGAAATAAAAAGGACTTAAAAAAACAAATTTCAAAAGATCTAGTCATGTATACCAAGCTAACCTCATCGATGATTAAAGATTATATTGTGAAACTAGGATTTCATCTGTTCAACATGAGTTTAATTGATTTCTTTGAAAACTGGCAAAAAAGTATATGTACACACAACTTCATGCAGGTATGCTTTCTCGATCCCATTAAATCACAATCAGCCTCCATATTCATAATTAACAATTTATTGACACAAACAGTCAGATTTTCTTTCTTGTTTGTTTCGCTATATAGCTTTAAATATTTTCAGAATATAGCGCGCAGCTATATGTATCTGCATGGTTCTGAAATTGTTTTCCGAAGTTGATGGGAGTTCATGCATATATTGTTTCTCATTTGAGCTTTGCTTTCAAACACACACTGAATTGCTTGCCTGGATTTTCGGGCTGCCTTTCAGGGCTCTCTTCATCTCTCTGTTCTCTAACCTTGCATCTGATAGCGGCTCGTACTTGAGAAAAGAAAAAAAGGTTCAGTCAGTACCGCATATATAGCAAATGAATTATGACAACATGCATATATAGAACTACATAAGCTGTCTGTTAAATGCAGCTTGAAAGCAGTAAGCAATTAAACTTGCAGTTTACTTTCTTAGTATCATTTTAAAGTGTTTTTTTTTTTTTTTTTTCCGTTTCTGAAGTTAACATTTTGTTGTACGTACGTACGTAATTTCTGCAACATTGTCCATCCAGCATTGTCCATCGACTTATAATTAGTGTTCTATGTCTATGTTCAAGCATTAATGCCATGGCCATTTACGTATTAGACATATTAGTTCATGCTTGACTAATTAACTAATTCGTAATGGTGAGGTTATATATTTAAACTACAAATATATGAATTTAGAAAAGGTAATTAACTAAGAATGCTGTGATTGTAATAAATTATATGGCCTTTTTTTTTTCACAAAATAGATTATATATGTATATCATATGTAATGAGTACATTTTCTAAATATTTTGACAAACCAATTAATTTTCCATTCATGTATATAGTTTGATGAGTTTACATGTACATTGATACATATCTATATATACACTTATATTCGTGGGAGTTTAACCAACATCTATCACATCAGAGGAAACATGATTCCATCCTATTTGTTCAAATTTAAGCTGTTTTGATTTTAAAATTAAAAACAGTATATAAAAAATTGAAAAATGCTACTTATCATAATTTCCACATGACCACATGACACTAATATGTGATTTGTCATTTTTATCCTTATATTTAAATACATATATTTACATATCAATATGTGTGTATTTAAATAGAATGACAAAAATGATAAATCACATGTTGGTATGCGGTGTAGGGGATGGCAAATAGAATTTTTCTAAAAACTTATACGAGGACGTTATACGAGTTGCCTAGTTTAAATAAGTTCGATTCGCTTAATAAATTTGCATAAGTTTTTGGTCAAGCTTGATGCAATTATTAAACAAATCATACTCAATCAAGTTTTTACAAGTACTTGAGCTCAAGTTTTTCATGAACAAATCTTTTCATTCGCAACGTCCCAATTTATTTCTTTTAAACTGCTAATTAAACTAGCCGGTATGGTAAACTTGTGGCTAGTGGCTCAAATTTGACTTCCCCTAGCACTGTACATTTTTGTTATCCTACGATATGATGTATATAGGAAATTACCATTTAAGAAAAATATATATACATACCAAATCTAACCAAATTCCGAAACAATAGTAAGAAGTTGATGCATGCTCTGTAGTTCCTTTCTATCGGGTGATCATCATTTTGTTCCACGTCGTGCTCATCAACAATCATGCCTAATTCCAGAGTAACAGCAAAGGATAACTAGTCATACAGAAAAGAAAAAAATCATACAAATTCCATACTTTCATTTATCTATTTCATTATCATTCTTTCATATATATATATATATATATACCCCGACGTTAATCTATCAAATGACAGATTTTTTTATTTATTATTTTTATCATCAGTTACCTAGCTACATGCATGGTAGGAGATGATAATTAAATTATAATGTTTAAATTATGAGTTCTTTTCCATCTTACATGAATTAGATAGCATATGATCACCAAAATAATGAAATGGCATACTGGAAAAGCATGATATATATACCATCCTTCTGAATTAAAAGTGCTTGAAAGAGATTGGGGCCGATATATACAGTGATATATGATTGTTTTGCACCATCCAAGAAGAAGAAGACTCCCGCTTGGGAAAGCCGAAGGCTTGCCCGCTAGTAGATGGAAAGGCGTGATTCCTTCCTCATTAGGAACGTTAACGTTACATCGTTCACCGTACAATTTAATTATGTCCAATGCCAAATCTGTCATGTGAAAAGCGATCGAAGCATGATTAAGTGTTTAATATTTACTTAGACAATCATGAGTAATATAAACTAATTAATAATTAATAATAATATACAAGTGAAAGCAAAAAACATTTCAGGTCACAATAATATATATATATATATATATTCCAGTCTCACCATAATGGTCTCTATTAATGGCGTAGTGAAGAATCGTGTACCCGTGAGTACCATATTTCATCATTCTGGAATCGCTAAATCGCTCCTGATCCAGCTTAAGCATTTGGGTAAGACATAGGAATGCTTGGTTTTTACCAAAGAGCACTGCCAATGAAAGAGGAGTTTCTCCCTCTTCATTACGTGCAACGATCAACGAAGAATCAATCCCTGCTATGCACTTACACATGGCCACACTCCCCACCACTGCAGCAAGATGAAGAGCGGTATTCCCTCCATCGTTTCTACGTCCAATAAACTCCTTGGAACCAATTGGTAGTACTTCCGATATGACCTTTGTAATTTCCAGGACCGTCTTTTCTTGGCCTTCAGAGACAGCTAGGTGTAATAGTGTGTCATTTGTGCTGGTGATACCGCCGGCCGATAGAAGAAATGGGTTTTCCGTACATATATCCACGACTTCACTCCATTTCCCTTTCATGGCCATTACGAACAAGGTCTTCCCCCCTTCTGGACTCGAACCTTGGACGATGGAATATTCCATGTTTCTCTCCTTTCTACGTATTTCTAATATTATTGGAAGCTAGATATATAGAATAGAATGACTACTACTGGTGCTTCATGTTAGGGCTGGGTGGGTGCATGCATGTGTCACTACAAGAAAAATTGACTTTTGTGACTATTTATTTGTAGTGAAAAGATTATTTGTAATAAAAACAAACTCATTTTAACTGTAAATAATCATTTCGTTAGAATTAACTAACCACAAATAAACAGTTTTCTGTACTAATCATTTATACACGTATGTAAGCACAGTCCTCTATTAATGGTGTAAAAAGGTAAAATGCAAATTCATTTCAAGAGTTTTCATTGATTTACACAGTGATCTTAATTTTGAGTTTGAAAAAACTTGCTTTTAAGTATTTTCGTTAACCATCTATTATTTTTTAACGGTACAAGATGCCACTAATTAGATCGATCGAATATGTACAACTACCCGTGTTAATTAAAGTTAATCATCGTAATTTTTCTAATTTTTTATTTGAACTTTTAAAAATAATTTTTATAAATTTCAGTATATTTTAAATTAAAAAAAAATGTCATCTCATTTTCTTTAAATAAAGCATATATATATATATATATGGACAAAATTATAAATAGTTATAAGGGAATGGGTAAATATCCAGTTAGTTATGGCACAAATACTTATTCCTTAAAAAAATTGCACACATGACGAGGCAGATCATGTTAATCGATCGGGGCAAAGCACTGAGGTTATTGACCAAATTATTCCTTTAAAATGGAATATATAGAATATATGTACTGTTAAAGTTGCGTATAGATGGATCATCCGCATATATCCCTTTTACGCTTTAAATCTTGAAAAATTCTACAATTATCATCTCTTACATCACCTACTAATACGTAATTTTTTATTTTTATTATTCTTTTTAAACCTACACATTAATGTATGAAAATGACAAGTAACATTTTTTAAAATAGTAATAGTTATAATCTCCTTTTAAAAAGAACCGAATAATTAGGAGATATCTCACAACCTTTAAATAGAGAAAAAAGCACTACACTTCCTGCACAAGAAAATGATCATAAGGTTGCCGGCCACATCCTGCAGTTCCTGTACATTAATTTAAAGTGATTGCATGCACAGTACTTGCATATATACTTTGTGATTATATCTAGGATTACTTCTTTTTATAATCAATCCGGTCGTTATATATTTCCTACAATTCCTGGCCGTTCATTCTCGAATAAAAAAAATCATTTAAAATTGTACAGAAATATTCTGTCGAATTAATTTTTATTTAGGGAATCTGAACAAAAGTAGAGAAAACAAATCTTGTTGGAGAGTGAATGCAAAGAAAAAGTAAAATAGATTTATAAAACGCTTTACACATTGATAATCAATAAAAGTAAAATAAAAAAAAAAAAAATCTTTCTAATTTTCGTTATTTATTTATTTCGTTATAATTCCGCAAGCATGACTTATATAATTAGCACGTCTTTTACATATGGATTGTAGATGATTGTACAAATTAAAAAGAAAAAAGAAAAATTATTTATGATGCTGGGCTAGTTTCTGAAAATTAAACGCATTCCCCTTCCAAACTAAATCCTCAGTATTCCATTTCATATATAATAAAAAGCATTTTATTTACGATCACCCGGAGAAAAGCATTTTTTTTTAATAAACCTCAGTATTCCATTTCATATATAATTTGCTTGCATACATCGTCTATCGAATTCCAGAATACTAACAATAAACTCTGGAATTGTTTCTAGCCAAACTTTGATGTTTGATGTTTGATTAGATGTTTGATTTGTTTCTAACCAAACTCCAGAAAAGCATTAATTAGATGTTTGATGCGCACATCTCGTGTTTCGCGGTGTCCAATCTATTAATTTAAAGTAAAAGGGATCGATACTCAATTTATTTAAAGTAAAAGCGAAACATACGATCCATGAACATGAACACAATTATTTTTTTTTAGGGACAGTTGAAAAATTATGATAGTTTCTAAACTGTCATTAAAAAATATTTTCTATACCGATTTCTAGAAACCATCATTAAAGATAGATGAGATTTTTTTATGTTTGAAAGTATGAGAAATTTACATTCGAACGTCACATATACGTTCGGATATTGTGGCTACTTACGTGTGAACATGAAATATTTTGGCACCAACATTCGAACGTTAATTGTAAATTTAAATTAAATATGACTAATTTGATTTTTATAGTGCATAATTTGTGAATAAGTCTAAAAAATTGACTTGTATATATTTATATATACCCAATTTGTAAAATATAATTATATATTTATATATATTTATGTTTATATATATTTGAAGTGTAGTGATTTAGTATTAAAGTTGGAAAATCTAACATTAAAGGAGATTGAGAATTGAAATTTAAAAATAATAGATTTATTAAATAATATTGTTCCATACATATATTAAAAGAAAAATACAAAATATGATAAAATTTCGTAAACAACACTCAGACGAACGCGTTGTTCATGAAATTTATACTCCGTATCTCCTCAGTCAAGCTATCAACCTTATCGCTGAGAATACCTACACGATGGGCTATCACGACGACAGACTCCTCCACAGCCACGATCTTTTGATCGATATGCGCAGTTAGCAGTGAGATTACCGCATCAACCCAAGCAGGCCGCGCATCTCCCACAGATGTACTCGTTGGTTGCTGACAACTACTCCCCACACAGGGCTCAGACTGCATCAGAGGAACTAAATCCTCTATAGGGGTGGTTGACGTCGAGGATACCCCCTAGCCTATCCAATGCTATGTCGATGCGTGCTCATGTCGACGAGGCTCGTCTGATTTTTCACCTGCTCCTCCGGCTTGTGAAGCCCCGACTCCCACGTACAAAAAAACCTTGGGAATCGTGACGTCAGGATGATGACACACGGTCACACATCCCAACGAACAAGTGCCAAGTGTGTGCAACAAATAAACAGTGCACGATAAAATACGCAGCGGATAGTAATAATTAAGTCTCTAGTACCAGAATTTTAGTTTAATACAGATATCCAAATACAAAGCGTTTAAAACATAAACCAAATGTCCCATAAAATATACAATAGCAGAAAATAGAAACATAACCCGAGTGATCCCAGATCACTCCTCCGGCGGAGCCAAATCCTCAGGCTCGGCACCTGCATCATCATAATCAAAATCTGCAGTACCATTAAATGGTACCACAGGTAAGTTATAACCTAACCAATCCTGAAATAGAAACATATTTAAGCAACTAATCATGCATGCCCATGATGCAGTATGCAATAAATGCAACACACGCCAAAAATCACGTTTTGGCCCAAAAACATTAACCCGTCATTTTCCCAGAAAATGACACACAAAATCACTCACGCTATTTTCCCAGAAAACAGCCATTTTCCATTTATCCATTAATTCATATGCACCATGGTCTCCCCTATGGACCATCCGCACGTCCTGGCTAATTTACGAGCGATGCCCAGTTCCGCACCCAGTGCGTTCGTGGCCAGGTCATCCTCTAGCCCCCGCCAGCAGAAGGGCCACGGAGTCGGCACGTCCAACGTCCGATCCCGTTGTCGCCCGGCGACAACCCAGGGGACGTCACTCAGTATATTCCGCTCCCGAGTGACCAGAGGAGCTCCACCGAGATAATACCCCATCTCGGCTTGGGGTCGTGATACACACGCACCCAAAAATCCATTTCCTCATGAAAACCCAGTTTTCAAAATAATCACATGATCATGAATGCAATTACACGAAAACCCAGTTTTCATTTTACAAACATGAACATGCGTGCAATATGCAATGTACCAACTCACAATAACCACAACCAACAACCAACAACCAATCAAAACCCAACATAACAAAAGCATAACTTCTCCGTCCTCAATCCATCCACCCCCAAATTCTCCTCGGACTCAGTCCGGTACCAACCAGATCACAGTATAAACAATTAGTGCAAAAATATATTTAAATCTCAAAAGATTGTTAGGAAATACTTACAGCGCTATGAAAATATTTTCGGAGGATCACGGAAGAGCGAAAGCACCAAAACAGCAACTTCACAGTGTAAAAACACTGTGACCGAAAACACAGTGAACCCAAAATTTACCCGGGGTCAAACGAAAACTTGGGAACGGTAGGGTAGGGCCTATGGGAGGTGGTGAANCGGGGTCAAACGAAGACTTGGGAACGGTAGGGTAGGGCCTATGGGAGGTGGTGAAGCTAATGGTGGTGGCCTTTGGCCGTGGGTGGTGGCCAAAATGGCGGTAGAAGGCCAGAAAGGCCAAATCGGAGGTGGAGCTCGCACGGGCGGCTCCGGCGACGGATCGGGGCTGGGTTTGGGTGGAAAATCTTGGTATTGGGCCGG
>QEOT01003586.1:170287-185230 GCA_003123785.1 Pterocarya stenoptera | reverse complement strand
AAATGGCGGTAGAAGGCCAGAAAGGCCAAATCGGAGGTGGAGCTCGCACGGGCGGCTCCGGCGACGGATCGGGGCCGGGTTTGGGTGGAAAAGCTTGGTATTGGGCCGGTGAAGAAGTGGTGAAGAAATGGTGGCCAACGGTGGCCGGATGGANTCCGGACTTCATCTTGGGTTTCAAAATGATCCAACGAAGAAGATTTTAAAACTACTAGCTAAATAAAATAATTCAAACGCAGTGAAATGCTTAATTAAAACAATAATAATTTTAAACTCCAAAAACAACCCAATTTAAATTAAAGATCACTTTAAATACAAAACAATAAATAACACTGAGAAAACACATAAGAAATTAATTTTTACAACTTAAAATATTATAAAATAATATTTAAAAACTCCCATAATTTAAAATAAGAGAACCAACCACTAAATAATTTAAATTAATCATTCATTAAAATAACACTAAAATACGGGATGTTACACGGCTAGGTTGGCACTCTCCAAGCAAGTAATAGCCGGCTGATGATGGCACCATATGAGAGGTTGTCTGTGGAGATGATGATAGTCTCATAACGGATCCTCTCAAAGATGTACAGTGGAAAATCAATGGGATCTCTACATGCCACTCGTATCAAAAACTGTGCCCAAATTCGACTAAATGTGGTCTTATGTGCCACAGGATCTAGGTTTGTTGCAACAATAAGATGCAACATGCGAAAGAAATGTAGCAAATGGATTTGGTTGAAGGCGTTCTTCCTCTCGATCTGCATGTGGTCTCTCATGGTGAGGATGTAGAAATCCTAGTCTCGGTCATCATCCCAAGCCTCACAGCCAATACCTTCAGCCTCTGACTGGTCTGCATCTCTGGCTGATGGTGGCTCAAATGGAACAGTAGATGATGTAGAAGTGCCTACATCTGCATCGAGTGTGTAGTGTGCAGATGTAGATGTGCGAACCAAGGCTAGAGACTCAGCCATAGTCAATGTCTCAACTCCTTGATGAAACCCGAGGAGCTCAGCGATGATATCTGGTGAAATCTCAAACGAAATACCGCATACAGTCACGGTGTGAGAGAATGCATCCTGAGGGATAGAGCACATTCCCATATAGAACTCTTGAACTATTGAGGGCTATACATTCCCCCTCAATGTGCAGATATTTCCCTAGTCTCTACTAATGAAGATATTTCTGAGATTCGTCTGCTCCCATCTGAGCTCGTCGAACTCATTGATCCGGACCTCTCGCTCCACCATAACAGTACGAGCCCCAATAGATGCAGTTTCTTGAGGAGCTCCTTCCCTTTCTCATTTCCTGGTATGTAAAGGATGGGCCATATCTTGAAAATATATAAAGAAAAAATAGTATTAGTACTATTGGTTCACATGTATGTGCTTAACATTCAAACATATAACATACACGTTTGAACGTTAAGGCATAACGGCTTAGAATTTTGAAATGTGGTACGTTCGAACGTTATACCTTACACATTCAAACGTGTATGTAATATGTTTGAACCTATGTATTTTACGTGCAAACATAAAAGATACAAGTGCGAACGTTGAAGGCATAAATAAATTAGAAAGTAATACGTTCGAACGTTAAAATTATATGGTCGAACGTAAATGCTACAAAAAGTAACGTCCGAATGTAAAAAATATATGTTCAAACATGGAAGACATAACGGCTATGTAATTGAAACATCGTACGTTCGAATGTTCTGTAAAAATGTTCAAACGTTACAACACAAAATGGTTTAGTCGACTCAGCCATGCTCAAAATCGAAAAAATCACGTACCAAGGTTCTAAGTGACGAAATGACACCATAGAAATGAAGTATACACTTCAAGAAACTTTTCTACGGTGACTATTTGGCCAATGGCAAATGCTTGAAGAAGAAAACGGTGAAAATGATGTTTCTCCGTTTGGTTTTGGGCTTATATATACGAAACGTTCGAATGTTATTCTTAGTAAAGTTCCAATGTGGAAGGAAATGTTGGAATGTGAGAAAATAGTACGTTCGAACGTCCCCATATTGATTTTCCAAAAATATATTAATAATATATTATATTATTAATATATGTTATATATGATAATGTATACTATAACATTTAACATACTATATCTAATATTATGTTATAATATATATAGTATATTATAGTATATATATAGTGTATTATTCCACTATATATATTGTATATAATAGTATATTATATATATTGTATATATGGTATTATATATACACTATATAATGCTATATACTATATATAGTATATTATTGTTGTTAGTTTTATTAATTATAGCGAAATGTCTATCATTACATTATTATGTTTTCATTTAAAGTATTATACTATCATAGTATATACTAAATTATAGCATTATAAATTTCATTTATAATGTATACTAATTATAATATACTATAATATAAATTATTACTAAATTTTGAAAAAAAATACCGTTTGATCGGTAAAAACAACCGATTTAACAATTATTTAAAACCGTTCAACCGTTTGAATGCCCATCAATCGCCGTCGTGAGCCAACTCTCTCTACATATCTCGGTATTCCTAGGCTGGCGATGCCTATCCGAACCTACCGCCTAGAAAGTTCGATCCTTCAAGTGATTGGACATGACTCTGGACAAAGGACCAGTTTACACAGATGAGGTCGATACACTTGTTGATCATAAGGTCAGAGGCATGATTGTTGATCCAGATGCTCCAGTGTACAATGGGACGAAAAGTATTTGGTAGGCAGATTTATCTTCTTTCTTCAAGATCATGAATCTGATTATCACTAACAATATTGACCTTCAACAACACAAGATCGAGGTTGGCATGGATCGAGCAAAATTTATGATACAGGTCGCTCGTGGCATTCTGATCGAACTCGTGGGTTATATATTTGAAAGGATTTGATCAAAACTCGGTACATTATGACATATATACTGTCATTCGGGATCTTGATCACTGGATTCTTGCTACATTCTGGGGACGTGCTAGAAGTTGCCGAGTGTGAACGGGAACCGATGGGACCGATCAACAGCACCACCCTATAAGAAGCACAGCACACTCGAGACTTCGTTTTCGTGGACCTGTTCTTGATTGGGCTGATATTCAAAGACATGCACAATCGGGAGATCATATAGCCTCGGCTAGTGAAGCATCTACACAAGTTGAGTCATCATATACATCTACTCAGGAGGAGATGGTTGACATACTACATGCTGAGATCGGCATACACACATCAGCTGTGATCGACGTAGTGCATACTGCCTTATTTGAGTTGCGTACAGAGATTACTGCTAACATCTCTGAGTTATGTACAAAGATTCATGCCAGTAATACAACTCAGGTCACGCTAAGTACTCGACTGAGTCAGGTAAAGAGACGATTAGTTGCAATCGAGGATGTGTGCAAAGACCTCGCATCACAATAGTTTCTATCTTTTAATTATATTGTTTTTGTTATAGTTATGGACAATATATGGTGTTTTGATCATTTGCTTGAGTTATGAATTAAATATTTTTGGTCTTTTCTAGATTAATTATTGATTTATATTATGTGATGTATGACTGATAATATTTATTTAACTAAAAATCTTATTTAACATAAAAGAAATCATTAAAATATTTTTAAATTAATTACATAATATTAAATTATGAATTCGTAAATATGATATACATACATTTTTCATATTTTGAGTTATGTAGAGATCGAGAAAATTGAATAAGTTTTTCAAAAATAAATCGAGAAATCAATAACTATTAACACATTATATTAATATATTATATATTAGTTATAATATAGTGTATATAATATATTATATAATATAATATAGTATAGTAATTATTTTGTGTTATATAATATATATATACTATAATATATATATAACTAGAATATTAATAAATACCTACTATTGAATAGTGTCACGTTCGAACGTGCAAAAATTTGGGCGGAAAATTTTTCGCTCGATTTCCTTGCTATGTGATAAGCATTAACGTCCGAACGTTACAATTTAACGTTCAAACGTTAATGGATGAAATTTGAGAGGAAATTTATAAACCTTCAAACATTAAATTATACACGTTCAGACGTGAAAAAGTTTGGGCTACTGTCATGAGAAATAACTTTCAACTGAAAATTAAGCAGGATGAATTGAACGTCCGAACGTATAACTTAAACATTTGAACGTTTCATCAAATGAAACACTCACGGGAGGAAGCAGAATGTTTCATCAAATGAAACATATTAGTAATATGTTTATACATTTTGTTGTGATTTTATTATGGATAATGATGAATATGGGATGTGTATAATGTGAGTTGATTGTGGATTTTGATGAATTGGATATGGGTAGTATATTGTGAGTTGAGTACTGAAATTTGATTGTATATATATATTGAATATGTATCAATTGGGTATTGATGAATTAGAAGGAATTAAATAGTTTATATTGATGAATTAGAAGGTAATCTTTGTGATACGGATTGTGTAATATGATGAATTAAAATGAAAAATTGTGTTGTGTTTATGCAAGGATAACGAGGAGAAATAAGCATGTCCAGTATGCTGAGAGTCAAGGTGGAAGGCTAAGAAAGACATGCTGATTAAGATGTTGCAGTATTTTCCCTTGAGACTTAGGTTGCAAAAGCTATATATGTGCAAGAAAATAACTCCTGATATGAGGTGTCACGAGTACAAAAGAGTTAAGGATGACGAATATATGAGGCACTCAACTGACTCACTTGCGTGGCAATCTTTTGATGATTAATATCCAGAGCTTGGGATAGAAGCTCGGAACGTGCGCCTGGGACTCACAATCGATGGATTCAACTCTTTTGGAAATATGAGTACAAGTTATAGCATTTGGCCTATAGTGTTGATTCCGAACAATCTTCCACCATAGAGGTGCATGAAGGCTCCCAACTTTTTGTTAACTTTACTTATCATCTGCCCGAGATCACCTGCAAATGATATTGACATATTCATGCAACCGTTGATTGAAGAGCAAAAAGAGTTATAGGAAACATGTGTCAGAACTTATGATGCATCCAAGTTGACATCTTTTCAAATGCATGTTGCAGTAATGTGGACAATAAATGACTTTCCGGCATATGAGAATCTTTCCGGTTGGAGTACTAAAGGGAAGTTAGTGTAATAAAGAAACTGCTAGTGAGTGGTTAAAATATTCTTAGAAGTTGTGTATCATGGATCATCGACGTTATCTACTAGCAAATCATGCATGGAGAAGAGAATGCACTAAGTTTGATGGGAGAGTAAAGGACATAATTGCACCAAATGAGTTGTCTGGAAAAGAGATAGTGAAACAACTAGTACTTGTTAGAGCGAACAATTTTGGCAAAGGTCGGGGAAAGAATAAGAGAAAACGAGATACAACAGAATTGAATTGGACAGAGCGTAGTATTTTTTGACTTGTCGTATTGGTTGTCCTGCACGTTATGACATAGTTTTGATATAATGCACATAGAGAAGAATATCTATGATAATATAATAGGTATATTGATGAGCATTAACAAAAATACAAAGAGCACGATCAAGACGAGGAAAGATCTTAAGAGAATAGGCATTAAACATAATCTATATTTATGAGTGGAAGACATTAGGGTGGTCATGCCACATGCATGTTTTGCGATGACGAGAGAGGAGAGGATGGACTTCTGCAAATGGTTGCAAGATATGAAGTTGCTAGACGATTATGCTTCAAATTTTGGTAGATGCGTGAGCCCTAATGACTGAAAAATTAGTGGATTAAAAAGTTATGACTATCACTTATTTTTGCAGAAGTTATTACAGGTGAAAATTTGTGGGAAGCTGACATCTAATGTACGTGTCTCCATAATCGACCTCTATATGTTTTTTAAGAATTTGTGTGCTCTGGTAGTAAATCGAGATATATCGCAGAAGATGGAAGAAGACATTGCTACTATATTATGTAAATTCAAGCAGATCTTTCCACCATTATTTTTTGATGTCATAGTCTATTTAGCAATACATTTACCCCGGGAGGTATTGTTTGGTAGATTGGTGCAGTTCCATTGGATGTAACCAATTGAAAGATATTTGGGTCGATTGAAGCGCACTGTTGGAAATAAAGCCAAAGTTGAGGGTTCAATAGTAGAGGCCTATATACACGATGAATGGTTAAGATTTTGTTCTCTATATTTTCGTGGTGTTGAGACACAATTTAATCGTCAAGAACAAAATGCTGATCTTGCTGCTCTGCCTCCTTGTGAGCTATCAGGGTTTTTCTAGAATGTACAACCCTTGGATGCACAAATAGGTTACGATTTAATTGATGGAGAGTTGGGTAAAGTTCGATCGTACGTACTAAATAATTATCTGGAGATTGATGACTATCTCAAGTTTTTCCTTGCATGCTTCGAATAATTCTAGTTAAAAAAAATTTAACTATAACTTTTGTGCTCAGAATAATATCCTTTTGCACTTATATACAGTAAGCACATGGACAAACTTAGGATAGAAGGTATAGACAATATAGAGGCAAGACATGAGGAAGAATTTCCAGAATGATTTGAACGTGTATGAACTAAAATGACATATATGTTAGATTTTGAAACTTTTAACTCTGGGTAACTTTTAATAAGTATATACTATTTCAATTGAAAGATTTTGGAACAACATGCTCATGATCCTGAATCAATTTCTCCTGAATTGTATGCATTGGCCCGTGGTCCTTCAAATAGAGCACTTCAATACACTGCATGCACGGTTCGAGGTTATAGATTTCATACTTTGGACCGTGAACATAATAGAAAGCCTCAAAACTGTGGTGTTGGTCGTTATGGTGTCATGCGTGATATTGATTATTATGATGTCATGCATGATATTATAGGATTGAAATATGTGGATGGGTTTGTAACATGTCTTTAAATGTGATTGATGGGATCTAGGCGATGGTTGAGTTTCGATACATAGAGATAATCACTTTACGAGTGTCAATATTGCATTAAAATGGTACCGAAGATGATCCATTCGTATTGGCTTGTCAAGCTACCAAAGTCTATTACTTGATTGATCAAATGAAAAGCGTTGCTGAGATAGTGGAGAGATAACTTGTTGAGACGTACAAAAATTTATCCCTCGAAATATATATGAAGCATAAACGAGTGCAGATTACGAGAATAGTAGAGATGAAGATGACACTCCGATTGTAGAGGCCTACTAAGAAGATGGAGAGAGTATTAACTTGTTTGTTGACCTTGGTGCACTCGAGTTTCTCCCCTTGTGTAGAGATGACGTCCCACTCGTCCTTCTCGACCCGTCCGTATTAAATGATCATTCAATTTAAACAAGTGAAGAAGAAAAAGAAGACAAAGAAGAATTCGGAGAGGAAGTGGATAAGGAGGATGAAGAAGAGGTTGGTAAAGACGACGAAGATGTTATTGAGAGAGATTCTAAAACAAGCATGAAAAATACATTCGAAAATGAAGAATAAAAGTACTAAATATTTTATTCATATAAGTGACTATAGAATATTATACTTTTCATAATTTCTTGTAATTAATTTTTTTTATCATATTAATCATGCCTCAAGGATGCCTCCAATACGATGACGAAGAAATGTGTCTCCTCCACCAAGTCCAAGTCCCAAACACATTGAGGACTCCCCACTAAAGGAATTCGCTCCTGAAGATCAAGTTAACATACAAGAGAATGACAACTAGTTGACACCTACCAGTAAGAAAATGTCGTTGATAATTAATTATATATTAATACTTTTATCTCAATAACAATATAACTATAATTATACTATTATCTATTAGTTGATGCATCCATTCGTGGCTATACAGATGGCATTTCTCTAGGAAAAAATAGAAGGTACGGAAAACTCAAGGTCACCATTCCTGATAATTCCACTAGAGGAGTGGATGATAGTGCAACAGTGCTTTCCTCCTATATTGGCATAGTAGTCCAAGCTTATGCTTCATTTTATGTGTGATCATAGCTAGATGTTCTACTCGAGATTAAGGAGCACATTCGGAATTGTGTGCTGATGAGTTTACTCTGAGATTACATTTTTTCACCTAGATTAGTATATCATATTTTTTACGTACTTTATTTATTAGGATGAATTCGACCTTGATTTGATCGTAGTGAGGATTCGAAAACTATGAATGAGTTGATGACTACACTATTCCGACACCAAAAGGGATGATGTCATGACCACTTCAAGAAGTTTGAGAAATTGGAAGAGGCTGCGCAGTCTCCTTTCCAGCAGATGAAGTTAGACGATTGAAGAAAGTGTTGTGATCTTTACGTAACTCCAGATTATCAAGTATTTTAAATTTATATCCTTTAATTATTTACATTTATATTTGGGCTATATATTATATGTATATATATTACAACTAACATTCTTAATTAATTTTGTAGCACTTAAGTTCTACGAATGCACAAAATAGATCCACTCTGACTGCCTAGCATAGTGTCGGTTCAAGGTCATTCCATCATTTTGCTGATAAAATGGTAATTTATAAATTATAGAATTCATTTATTTTTCTGATATTCTTTTATTTAAGTACTAACATTATCTTTTTAAAATTGCTAATGTCGCTTTGTTAGAAATGTGATGATCCTGAAAGCTTTTCCCTTCATTCATGTCTATGTTGTTACTTACACTAATGAGCATAGTGAGTGAGTGGATCCTGCCACTGCAGATAATTATGTAAATGGTGTTAATTTTGTTAAATAAATTATGTGACATGTGAATAATTTAATTTGTATTTGTATTTTTTTTTAATACATTACTTATTATGTGTTTTCTTTTAAATTGCAGGAAAAAATCAGTGATGCAGTCAGCTTCTAGGGAATCCTCTCCGAGTGATATAGATATATTCATGCACATGCTCAGGCCCAAGTTTAATATGGCAAGAGGTTTGAGACGATCTTTCAAGCATTTTGGTTCATCCTCCGCAACTTCATCGACTTCACAAATTAATAATCTTACCAAAGATTTAGAAGCTACACAGCACAAGAATGAGTATATGAGGTCAAGACAGTAAGAGTTGAAGTCCCTCTTAGAGCGACAGTCTCATTTAGAGACGCATTTGCATGACCAACAGAGAGACCAAGAGGAAAGAATACGTAGTGAAGTCCAAGAGCAAGTGTAGCGGGAGATGATGCTACAAATAGAGCGTGTTATGTCATTACAACATAATCGTGATGGGCGAGAAAAGTAGAAGAAATGGATTGGTTGAATCTTATCAATGTATATAACTTTTAATATCTAATTTTAAAATTTTATAAGAAATTGTTAGTTGTTAAATGATGGTGTGTAATATGATACAATTGGTATGTTTTTTAATTTTATGAAATTAATATTTCTTATCTATACATTTGAATGTAAATAAAAAATGTTTAAACATTAGTTCACATTCGAACAAACGTTGAATGTAATCACACAAAATTATAACATAACGTTCAAACGTACTCACCCTCAAATGAATAAAACGTATGAACGTTTAAACGATTAACGTTCAAACAAACCTTCGAGCGTACCACGTGCGTTCGAACTCTTCTTCATTAACATTCAAACTAACGTCCGAATGTTATGCCTGTTACGTTCGAGCATTGGTCCGTTAACGTTAAAACAGAAATTTGAACGTTTATTACAGTTAACTTCCGGACATATAAACGTCCGAACGTAAATATGATACGTTCGAACTATAATCAATGAACGTGAACTTCTATCATTTGAATGTCAATTGGTCAGGTTGACATTCGAACGTTATATTTGACATCCTAACATTACTTTCTATGACAGATCTCAATCGTCACAAAAAAGAGAACGTTCGAATGTTACTCCAAACAGAATACCTCCAACCGTCACTAATATTTTTAGTGATGGTTCAACAGTAAACTGTTACCAATTGTTTTCTATGACGCACATTAGGTGACAGTCATGAAGACGGTTTCAAACTGTCACCAAATGTCTTTAATGATGTTTTGGTTATTTTTTGTGACGGTTTCCTCTGTCACAAAAGACAAATTGTGTTATAGTGATAAACATTCTTAAACTTAAAAAGTAATGTTTGTTTGTCAAACTATAATAAGAGAGTAGAAATGCATGCATGCCAATTATAACGTCAAAACTTAAAGAATATGTTCTTTCTTTATATAATGAGTTATAAGTTCGCTAAACGTGACATCTATGCGCAGCTCATAATCCTATGATCATCACTAAAAATATTAGCACATCTTTAATTTGTGAATTTTAAATGATTTTACTCTAGAAATAAGTCAATATTGGTTGTGTCTAATTAGAACACTCAATACGTTATTGATCGATCTAGGTGATTTTAACAAAAGAACAAAATCGTTGTTTATGACTTAATTGGGCGGGCTAGTTTCAGAAAAACCTCATCCCCTAATTCCAAAGTAGCATGCATGTTGGAAGAAAAGCTAATTTATATATGTTTGATATGTTTGTCTTATGATATCTTAAAGGTTAATCAATTGATTTAAGCTAAAAGCAATCTACTTAAAGTAGAAGCTGTGTGTGAAAGAAAAAACGAATCTTAAGAATCATGTTCTTAATTATTAAATATATTCAAAATAATCCTCATGTTCTTAAGAATCTGCATTGTTATAAATACTAGATCAAAGTATATATAGTGTAAGCGATATTACCTCATCGGTAAATCGTATATCTAGTGCAGTTGTTCCATAGATTCTCCAGCATCATTTTTCATCCTAAATCCTCCCGACAAAGGTAGAGTGTACTTCATGGTAATATACTACAGCAACACCCACATATTCCACAACCTAAATACCGAGACTAGAGATAACCAAATGAGAGAGATTTTCTGTTCTTTTTTAGTCAAGTATCATTCACAAGGGGGGAGGTGCTATTTCCCTCTAAGTGTAACCCTCGACTGGCCCTTAATGGCCAACCATCAAGCCTCATGAAGTGGTTAAAGAGCCACTTCATAACCTCCAAGAGAAGGTGAAGGGGTGTCGGCTATAGGTGTCTCTTTCTTACATCTCTAACTCACACATAGTGGGCAAAACCTCAGGTCTGCATCCCTCAATATGTTCTTAATCTTGTTCATACTGACAAATAGGTCGTGTGACCATTGAGCATAACTGTAAAAGAAAAATGGGAGCACTATACCAAATCTCACTAAGAGAAAATCAGCGTAGCAACTTTCCTAAAATTGTCTCATTATGCCCTGACTCATTCGGTCACATCAGACGAAGCATCTCTAATCTTTCTCGAACCTGAATGACTCAGAGTAAGCTCAATCTCCATAAAATATGATATACTCACAGCTATGTCGCAACTTCCAACAAGCAACATAACTTACCGGTAGTGAGTATACACCAATATCGATGTGTTACCAAATAATCTTCCCTTTGTGCTCATGTCATTTACTTTCAGTCTAGTTGTTTTCCCAATAATGTCTCTTTAGACCATATCATTCATAGTCATAGATAACATGTCAAAGTAGCAGTCACTAAAAAATCAACCTCGTGACATAATCAAAGGTCTTCTACGAGTATAAATAAATTAAGGTTATCAATTATGACCTACAGGACTCACACGGTGAGAAAACAGGGATTCATTCATTCACATCTACTGTTTGTTGTAAAAACACATGAAGTATGAAATACATGATACGGTGAAGTTTTCTTTCTAAAAAAAGAGCGCCAATGAGGATCTCGCATCTTACTAAACCACAGGCTACATGGATTGTGGGTAACCATGCATGGTCCTTTTAAACATGATGGACCTCATCTTAGCTCCCACTAAGGTAACATATATTTTGTGTCTTATAACTTATCCCTCTTTGGACAAGTATCGAGTGACACATTGTCTTATCTTTGCTCACTACCTCTTTGTTGCGCCAAAGGCGACCGCTCATATGAATGAGCCGATCTATGTTTGTCGACATACATTTTTCATCATAACTCCTAAATTTATAGTAAATGTGTGTGCTTACCAAAATACTTCTAATCACGCCACATGATCATAGAATACATCAGTATCATGTGTACGAAGAGCAATACCACGAGGTAAAGATAAATCACATGGTCAACTAAAACTTACTAAACCACAACTCTCAAGTAGTGTTTAATGACCATTTCTCTCCATGCACATTCTAATGTGTAGTAACTTTCCAAAACATGCTCCTACCAAGAGACTTTACTTTTACATATAAAAATCCTTTGCACAACCATGAAGTCAACGACGACTTATTGCGAATCTCATTTAAGGTCAAACTCAAAATATAAATCTTAGATTCTAGTTAGCAAGTCCAACTGTGACTTTTAAGAATCTACAATGTGACCTCAAATGTCATTAAACAAACCCAATTTGCAATTTCAGGGTTTCATATATTTTGTAGTTAACTAGAACATGTGAGATACCAATATTTATTTTCCTTTAAGGGTAAAATGATAAGGCCTTTGCCCCCAAAGACAATTATAATAGTCTAGTAATTACTTTTAATGACAATCGCATCATAAACTCACTTAATCAAGTAAACCATATTTACCCTCTAACAAAATCTTAACCTCTAACTCTCATGAACAAACCATAATGGAAACACCAAATAGTATAAGCAAAACTAGATTTTTTGATATTTTCCATAAAATTAATTGTTTATGGATTGTGAACAAGAGCTCTTAGAAACTGTTTTTTCTTATACACAGTCTCACAAGACTTGAAGTCTTAAATTATATTTTTAAGTTAAAATATAAATGTGGAATGAAACATTCTTTCCAAAATAAAAAGGTTTTACTTAAATCCACAATTCCCCACCCTCGCTGAAAATAAGAGTAGTTTTCCTGACACAACCAAAAAAATAATCAAGCGTAGATCCTGTAGATTTTTAATAGAACTTACGTTTACGCAAAACAGTCACTCAACCTTTCTCAAAGGCAAATGAACTCAATCTAAGAACGAAAAATCAAAATTAAGACCGCAACCCAATATTACATCAACCCAAGTATGATGTAATAACTGTTTTGTGCCATAATTCATTTATAATTCCATTCTCAACAAGTCATTAAACTGCGAGATAATTGTTCTCTTCATATAACTCATACGATTGTGATTTTAAAAAAATATTTTAACTTAAAAATATATTTTCCAAAAAAAAAAAGTGTGGAATCACATTTATATGATGAAACAATATTTTTATTATTCTATGTCCTTAGTATGCATGTATAGGAACTTTCATATAGAAAATGCTCATATTACCTTTTCTCTTTGACTCTTCTAAAAGAAGGAGTGGGATCTCATTAGTTAGAAAACATTTAAATTTCTCAAGTTTCACACTCATTATTCTATGCCTCCACGACATATTTTAGTATAAGATCTCTCCATTCGAGAAATAATATCTCTGAGTCAATAAGTGATCATTCAACTTCTAAACCTCTAGAAATTTTTACTAACATCACTGTCTTCAATGAATCTTAAATCAAATTAGGTCTAGCCTTCTCTAATATCGCATTAAAAGTGCTAATAAAAACATCGTTTTGTGTAACAAATACCGTATATGACATTTTTAGGCGTTAATTAGAGATATGTCCCAATTTCTTGCTTACTCTATATTTTTCATATTCTCCAATCCACTATAAGAGAGAATAGAAAAATTTTGAGAGAAACTATCTTAGCCTAAAATCTATCTTACATAAGTGAAACCACGAGCAAGATTTTTAGGCTTAGTTAGATTGCACCTAATTATTCAGACTTTTGCCATAGTTACCAAGCAAACCTCCAAGGTGCTTGGTATTACATTACTCTCAAGAGTGCTTCTAAGTTTATATATCTGCAAGAACCTATTTGTTCTTGCTAGAAAAAAAAAAAAAAAGAGAGAGAAAACTTAAGCAAGATTACTAGTGCTAATACCACAGAGGTGCACTGATAAAACCTTTAAAATGAATGTGCCAATAATAATGTCCTCAACACTCTTGCACACTCATATTTTAATGTTCTTACTTGTCAAGACATACTAGCAAGTTTGAGAAAGTATGTGTTTATCTGAGTTAATCTAAATTGCTTCAAGATTATAATGCTCAACCTTAAATATAGGAGTAATTAATCTTTGAGTTACAAAAACAGCGCACAACTTTCGTTATTACCCACAAAATTCTCAAAGGCAAAATAGTGATTTAGCTCTATATGACAATTAATCCTATCAACTTCTATGAAAAATTGTAGTGCATGCATCCCACGAGCACTTCCCGTTTTATCACTACAACAGAAATGACTTTTTGGGATGAAATTTTTCGTCCCAAATTATAGTCATTTCGTCCCAAAATATTTTTTGGGACAAAAAAAATTCGTCCCGAGCTCGTCCCAACAACACTGTCCCAGAAGATATATTGGGACGAAAATCATCATTTCGTCTCAAAAAATATCTTTTGGGACGAATTTGATGGAAACCGTTCGAACACGTTCGAACGGGAAAGATTATTTGTCACGGTTGAAATTCGTCCCAGAATATCGTTCGAACGGTACTAATTGACGTTTGAACGATTTAAATCTAAGTTCGAACAACGAAGACATTAGTTATACCCGTTCGAACGGTAAAAATAGATTTCCGTTCGAACGTCAAACGGATATATCGAACGGCATAAATATAGATTTCCGTTCGAACGTGGTGAAATTATCGTTCGAACGGGACATAAAGAAATTGAGTTCGAACGTTAAAGTGGGAGTTCGAACGATAACTATTTTATTTAAACTCAATAATAAAAAAACCAAATAGACATTCATAATATTTGAAAAAATACATTACAAACTGTTTAATAGTCACAAAAGTTTTATAATAAGTGCAAACTAAATAAACAACCATGAAACTAGTATTGTTCGTACATAAATAGACAATCCCAAAATGTGTACATAAAAAACCATTAGTTGCTTGGAGGCCTGTACTGTTGCATAAGCTGCTGCATTT
>QEOT01003586.1:148283-162772 GCA_003123785.1 Pterocarya stenoptera | reverse complement strand
GTTGATCGATGCAGTGCGTATGGAGATCCGTTCTGCAATGTCTGAGTTCCGTACTGAGATTATTGGTAGCATCTCTGACTTACGTACGGAGCTTGATGCTATGTCGGCGACTCAGGTCACCATTAGTACTTGACTGACACAGATAGAGGAACGCCTAGCTGCAGTCGAGGAAGTGTACAAAGACATGGGGTCTTAGTATTTTCTATCTTTTATTTATTCTTGTTTTGTTTTTAGAATGGACAATATTTAATGTTTTGCAAATTTAGTATTTAATTATGAATTAGTCTTATTTTATATTTTCTGAACTAATTATTGATTTATATTATTCCTATTATTTAATTGATAAATTTCTCATAATTAAGAGTTAATATAAATATAATTCTCTTAAAAATAAAAACATATGCTAGACCGTTCGAACGGTGAAAATGCACGTTCGAACGGCGTAGTAATTTCCCGCTATAACGATGTTACTTAACGCGCTAAAATTTCCGTTCGAACGCAAAAATTAAAGTGCCTCATTATCGTTCGAACGGTTAAATTATTAGGGACGGAAAATTTCGTCCCTGAACATACCGTTCGAACGTGTTCGAACGGTATGCAGCTTCCGTCGTCTTTTTGGGATGAAATATAAAATTCGTCTCTAAATCTCACTTTTTGGGACGATTTTCAATTCATCCCAAAATAAAATCGTCCCAAAATCTCTTTTTTGTTGTAGTGTATTCTAGACCTTTGAGAGGTTTTTACAATAATTATGGTCTAAGACAATCTAACATTCATAATGATCTTAATTTGTTTTCAATTATTGCTCATGGAGGAGATTAATGAGACAATTAAGTCACATAAATAATCTTAAGGCTTTCTTTTCAGTTATCTCAAAGTTACTAACATATGTGCATCTAATTGCACACACATCTAAGAAATTTGCCGCGTTAATCTAAGTCAGAATAAAAATAATTAATATACGTCGCAAGATAAAAAATTCGCTAAGCTTCCTAATCATCTCTTACACCTCAATGCCTAATTATTAATTCCAAATCATTATCAACTATACTCCCACTAGGATAAGCAATCTACCGAGTCAATCACATGCAAATACAATTTCTTCTAAGATCGAAGAAATTCATTTTGAGCCAATCATTAAGCATGGACAATACAATTTTAGACTACTTAATCTTCTATTTTATCACATCTAAAAAATCTTCTAATTAGGCCAGAAAATACTATTGATAAAATAAGCTCATACAATTATACGTTGAATTAATAAATAAAATCAGCAAAAATAAGCTTTAACCCAATGGTTGAGCTTATTGCCCTTATGTGTGAGGTGAAAACACCAACCAAGCATTTAAAAAAAAAGAAAGAAAAAAAACTTATGCCATTGATCTTGGACAGCCAGTGGGCCGACCCCTCTCGGGCGCCCAGCTAGGACTGAACAATTTAACCGTGCAAGCGGCCAGACCCAAATTATCAACCCAACCTGACCATAATTAGCCGACCCGAAAATGGAAAACGGGTAAAAACTTCCATTTCCACTTCTTCCGTAAAAAATGGTTCTGTATCGTGTAATTACCCGTTACCCGAAACTTTCGTAACTCTTGAGTTTCATTTTGCACCATTTGGAGAAGGATAACAGGTTACAGCAGTGGCCCAGTGGGATTCAGAAAACTTTTGTACTTTCGTGCTGTATGATTAGCTTCCGTAGACTCTACTATTATTATTAGAGTAAGGTTTAGCTACCATCTTATCTATTATTATTATTATTAAAAAAATTATTTTTGTACCTAGGGAAGGCCATTTGCCTTGTAAGTACAAACAACCCTCTGATGGTGCATGTGTGCCTTGCACGTCCAAAAAACCTGCCTCATATTCTTTAATTTTTAGAGTAATGTTATTCTATTATTTTAATTTTTATCATTTTCTCATGAAATGATATTAAATAATTAAAATTTATTTATTATATTTTATTTATAAATTTATTATCTAAAGTCACATTATAAGATGATGAGAATATAATGAATAAATTTTTTTTAATCCTTATCTCAACTTCCCTAAAAACAAGATTTTATAGTTTATTGTAAAATGAAATACGTGCTCCCTTATATATATGATAAATGATAAAATAACTACTTTTTTACAATTTTTGTTTAAAAGTATTTATTTTAGTCTTAATTTTAATTTGATCGGTTTAAAATTTTTTAAAAATATATTATTTTAGTAATAAGTTGTAAATAAAGTGCTGTGGAATTGTAAGGCTATCATTGCTCTTCTTCTTTTTCTTATTATTATTACTTTTTTTTTTTTGTTAATCTGATAACTAAATAACTTTCAAAAGTGATTTCTTAATCTGTATATTGATTTTGTACAAAAAAAAAAGGTCGGGTTGGAATACCCGTTCTTCCGGTGCAATTATCAGGTCGGCCAATTGGGTAATCGGGCAACGGAAGGTTGCTTTCTCGGGTCGGGTCGGGAGAGTGGGTTGCTTGTTAGGGTTACTTCTTCATGTAACGGAAAAATTTTAAAACCGCCACCAGCAGCTCCATCTTCTTCCTCACCAGTTCAGTTACTCTTTGCCAGAGGAAAAATAAAAATTTCCAGATCACCGTCGTAGCTCCTAGCAGCAACAGAAAGCGATGGCGGCACTGCCCCACCCGACCTAGCATGCAGCGATGCAACTAATCCTTCGATTGTGCTACGGACTGCACCCAACTGGTGCTCATAAATTCTCCATGGGCTGCTACATCGCCGTTTCACGCGGCTCTGGGTGCGGCAGAGTCTGCCGCATCGGCCAGGTGCTTTGGCTACACACGCACTAAGCGCTTGCCGCATTGAGGTGTTCGTTGCACCTCTGGGTGCAGCCGTCGTGGGCACTGCCTGCAACGGTTTCCGTCAACTGTAGTGGAAAATGCTGCTTTTCACTGCAGAGACTACCGCTGGTTTGGGTGCGCGACTCTAAACCTTGCGACACCGTCTTGGTCCATCGTGCTCCTCTGCATGTAGTAGATCTCGCAACACCACCATGGCACGGTACCACTTTGCTTGCAGCAAAGCGCGCCACTTTACATGGTGCACGCCATGGCAGTGTTGCCTTGGGCGAAGCAGATCTGGCCCGCAGATTTATCTGCGGTGCTGCTCATCAAGTACGACGCTGCTCCTACGTCGTGCTGATGGGCTCTCTTCCACAGTGTTTTACCAGAGTTGCACTGTGGCAGCATTGCACCAATGCTGTCTGCTCAGCACCTTTGTCAACGCAGCACCATGAGTGGCACAACATCAATAAGCGACGCACCACATGAAACGTAGCAGCGATGCACCCAGATGGTGCTCGTTATGCTACTTTTATTGCACAGCATAGGAATGATGCACCTGTGTGTATTGCCGTAGCAGTGGTAATGCCTTGGGCACGTAATATCCAGATAGTGATCGCAGCACCACAGGCTACGCTATTCATGGTCGGAGCGTGATGCACCCAAGGTTTGCACAATGCGCGGCACCCATGTCGTGTACTATGGTGTCTCTAATGGCCTATTTCCAAGATACACAACCACCTCTCAAACAACCATGGTTACAAGAGAAAAAATTTCTCATCGTGCAGTAAAAATTCAGTGAGTGAAATCACAACATACATTAAACACAAATCGAGAACAACCAATTCTTACTCTAATATCAATGTTAGAAATATTAGATCAAAGTATATACAACGGAAGTAATATTACCTCGTCGGTAAATCGTAGATCTAATGCAGTTGTTCCATAGATTCTCCAACGCCGCTTTTCATCTGAAATCCTTCCGGTGATGGTGGAGTGTGCTATATACGTGGTAATATACCATAGCAATACACATATTCCACAACCATCAAGCTTCATGAAGTGGTTTAAGAGCCATTTCATAACCTACAAGAGAAGGTGAAGGGGTACCCACTATGGGTGCCCCTTTCTTACATGCATGTTCTTAAAATCATGTTCAAAATATATAATACTTAATGTTCTTAAGAATGATGTTCTTAGCCCATCAATCTTTTACGAATTTTAAATTTTCAACCTGTCCTTTTTGACAAGTAAGATTTTTTTTTCCCATTTTTTTAATCAAATGTTAACATTTATTTGGGTGAAAATGACTTTTTCTTGATGTTATTCAAATCAGTTTAGCTGCGAAGCTGTCTGGCTGTTAGGTTGAGAATAGAACCCTCCATTCACAAGGCGGCACATAGACAAAAACACAATAAATCCATTAGACCTCACCACACAGAATCACAAGCAATTCACATAATCGGTTTCAAGTTTACTCACGATTTCTTTTCTTCTTCTTCGTGCACTTCTAGCTCGCCTCCCTGCTGCGCCACCAAGCCTGCCACCCACAGACCAAGACTTTCAAGGTTCCACCACCTCCATCTAATTCCGATGCCGAAGCAAGTTACCACTGCAATAAATTTTCATACCACCAGAAATTACAAAGAATTGAGCACCACCGTCTGGGTCGAGCGTCGTGCGGGATGTCAATAGTGTTGAGATCTTGAGCCTGTTGGGGTTCCTCAGGGAGAAGTTCAAAGGGAGGCAAATGAGTGAGGAAGAAGGGGTGTAATTGATTTAATCATCAGGTGTATGCTGATGTAGAATAAACACAATAAGTCACCTACGTGTCGCCATTTGAATGGAGGGATGCTATTTTCAGTTTAATGGACGGACCGTTCCATAGGATTTCTCTATTCAAATATGATTGAAATAAATAAAAATGAAAAAAGATAAAAGAATATAATTTTTGTTGATGGTTGCAAAAAATGATTGTCAAATGGGATTAATTAGGTCGTCTCAAACAATTTTATCAACCTAAAATTTTTAAGGAGCCCAGGGGACATTTAGACCCCTTGGGCTTCGAGCCCATCTCTAAGACTAAGCTAATCACTAAGGCTAAGAAGGCTAACTGGATGCTTAGGGTTAAGAGGCCCACAGACAGGGGGTTCATAACCACAACTATGAGATAAGATAACTCCAAAGAGCTAGAGATAAGGCCAATAATTGGACACAATTATCTATGAGCATGATAACGCCTACAAAACAGGGGTTATCTTCTCCAGTTAATAAGAGATCATGAAGGATAAGCACACGGGACTGGTTATCTTCTCCCTTAGCCGATTCTCCTTCAGCCTAGCCCAAAGCCGCCTAGCATCACCGCTACCACCGGCTACTTGTTAAAGACCCCGGTCTTGTCCCTAAATACTAAGTACACGAGTTTGCCTTAGTAATGATGGTGACCGAGTGTCAAGCCTTCTTGCTTGGCCTTGCACATATAATGGCAATGATGGGTTCCTAGGTTGATGAATGTATGGTATTTAGTGATAGAAAAGATGATGAGTTCGGATGATCTAAGTGATGATTTGGTGGGTTTGATGCAATGTGGAATGGCTTGAAGGTTGCCCTTGATGTTGGGACAACTTGGATGATGATTAGGGTTGGTATGGTGAAGATAGGCTAGTGTTTGGATGGTGGCTAAAGGGAATTTTGAGATTAGGAAGTGATGGGCTAGGGTTAAAGTCTTGGATGAGTTGCTAGGGTTTGGAAGAGATATGGATGAGTGGGAGTAGAGTTTTGTGGCTAGGGTTGGCCGAATGTGGGAGTGGCTATTGTGATCCCTTGATTGTAGGATCAAATATGGTGGTTCGGTTTTGGTAAATGGAAGAAGTCTTTGGTTGCCTAAAGTGATTCTAGCGAATGAGAGATTTAAGGGATTGGATATGGAAGATAGGATGAAGTTTGAATAAGTCTAGGGTTGTTCCTTAAGTTTAGGAATTGGTTAAGGTAAGATGAGATAGTCTTTTATTGACTAGAGTGATTCTAAGGAATGAGAGATTTGAGGGATTGGATATGGAAGATGGGATTTGGTTATAGCAAGAGGTTGGAAGTCTTTGGTTGACTTGAGTGATTATAGGAATGGAGGAATTTTAGGGATAGAGGGATTCTAGGGACATTCCTAAAATTAAGAGATTGGAGATAGAAGATAGGAGTTGAATGATGGGTAAGGTGGCTAGGGTTGATCCTAGATGGTAAGATGCAAGAGAGTGGTTGGAAATTAGAAGTTTGACTAAGATAAAGGATGTATTTCGAATTTGAAGTGGTTGGAAAATGGAATGATTCTAGGGAAGTTGAGTGATGGTAGGGATTGGATTTAGAAGATTGAATTGGTTAAGGTAAGATAGGGAAGATATGATTTGTATGATGGGTAATGTGGTTAGGATTGATTCTAGATGGTAAGATGCATGGGAGTTGTTGGGAAGTTGAAGTTTGACTAAGGCAAAGGATGGATTTCGAATTTGGAGGGATTGGAAGGTGAAAAATAAGATTTGATTGGGATGAATCAACTTTCCTAAAGTTAAGGAAGTTGTCAAATAGGACTCTTGAAGGATGGCTAGGGTTTGTGGAAGATAAGGGTTCGGCTAGGGCTAAGGTGTATGATGGTGGCTAGTTATGGTAAGTGGCAATTATGGAAAGATGGGTGGACAAGGAAAGTTTCGGCTAAGTTAAGTATGGGTGAGGGAAGGCTAATTTTAGGAAGTAGAGCTTATGGGAAATATATAGCTAGGGTTTTATGGAGATGATAAATATGGAAAGTAGGGCAAACAATGTGATGGCCGAAATATGTGAGTGGGAAAGATCAAATGGATGAATGAATTGTGTTTGTGAGATGAAAGGATGCAAAACAATGTATGAACAATGGATGAATGGGCTCAACAAAGGAATATGGAGACTCTCTTTATGGTTTATATGGATATTTTGAGAAATCAAAGAATACTAAGATTGATGCTTAGGATGTTTTTGATTTGCAAGAAAGTAAAGATGAACAATGAAAAATATAAGAACAAAGAAGAAAAGATAAGAACAATGTATTTTTAGATTTTTGTAAAATGGAAAACATAGATACAAGATGGATAATAGAATGGAACAAAGACAATACTCATAAGATAGATAGATAAATCACCATTGATTCACGAATTACACAATGATAAAATAAGATAGATTGAATCACCACCTATACACGAATTGCAAGGTGATGATCCTCTACTAGGGATTCATGAATTGCACCCAAGTAGTCCAAGTACTAAGCACCGAAAGGTGATCTTAAGAACAATAATCCACCCACGTAGGGATTTACCAAATTGTCAAAAGATGTAAAATGAAATGCCTAAGAATCCTATTTATAGAGATTACAAAGTGGAAACCCCAAATAGGTCCCTTGAAATATAATTAAATAAAATAAATAAAGATAAATGAGTGTGCATGGCCAATGTGACCCGTGAAATGTCTTGACCCTTGGTTGGCCTTGGCTAGCTTTAATCTTGGAAGTGACCCGATTTTTGTTGTCCATGCATGCCTAGGACCTTGTCTTAGGGTGGTTTTTGATGGGGTCCCAACACTACTTTCTCTCACACTGACGACCAAGCTAGCCACCACTGATCTCCCCCACCCGCAGGTCTCTCTCTCCTCATACGGTAACCCAACTAAAATGGATTTCACCCATTTCTCTCCCCATGTGCCGTCCTACGCGGCTACCCAGGCCACCACACCTCCACCACCTCTCACAAACCCAACCATCACGAACCTCCCTCTCCCTCTCTCTCTCCCACTGCTCCTCTCCACCCATTTGGCCCAGATCTACTGCTGTAGGCCATTATGCCACCTCCACCTCGCCACCACAGCTCCACCAGCAACCCCCTAAACTCCTGCATGGCCAGACACAACCAGTCGAGCCTCCCTCCATTTCCCCTATTTGAGACACACGGGTTCCCCTTGGAAACCCATGGCTCCTCTGTCCTCCGCCACCCCAGCCACCATGAGGCCATCCTCAGCCTCCCTTGACCTTCCCTAGCCTAGCCCTAAGCCCAAACCGCCAAGCAAGGGCAACCACTGTACATGGCTAGATCCACCCCTCGCCGCTACCACAAGGCCACCATGAGCCCTTCCAAGACCACACATAGTTATCTAAATACCCAAACAGCCACCATGTAAGGTGAATAATCACCGTACGTGGTTTAGCTGCCACGTGCTACCCTTCCAACGTCATCGACTGTGACGATTAGTGAACAACGCACGAGTCAACCCCGACAATGGTATTACCCTCTACTCCTCATTATTTATGTTAGATGTTAATTGGTTGATTAGGTTGTAGACTGTGCTGTTAGTAATTGTGAAGCTCGCTGTGTAGTGAAGTGTTGGGCGTATCTGTGTAGTGTGTTTTGAAGTATGGGTGTGAAGTGTGTGTTGTAGTAGTGATGTGACGTAGTGTGTGAAGGGAGTACACGTGGAGTGTACTCCATGTGGTGGAGTGATGCACCATACGGCGTGTATACCATGGTGGTGATATGGCATAATGTGTGTGAAGGGAATACACGTGGAGTGTACTCAATGGAGTGAAGCGATACACCATGTGGCATGTCACGAAGGTAAGGATGGTTGCCTGTTGATGAGCTTAGAGCGTGATGAGTAGTGTCTGGAACCGTGGAACAGTGTCTCGAAGTAGCTGTGATGTGGCCTACAGTTTGAGGTGATAGATGTCACTGTGTAGTTGACTTATGGCTGAGAGTATGTGTGAAGTGGCAGGATAGTATCAGAGTAGTGCAACAGAAGCATGACTGGGAAATGTCACGAAGTGACATGGTTAAACAAGAAGTCAAACTTGTGATGGGTGAGGAGTTAGTGTAAGAGCGAAGTAGCGAAAAAGTGATGAGATGTCATAGGAGTACGGGAGGGATCGTACTCGTGATGAGTTAGGAGTTGGCGTATAAGTGACGTAGCGGGATGTCAGATGATGTGACAAGATCACGATGTATCTTGGGAATAGTCTTGAGCTATGATGTGACATGAGGTGTAGTTATGAATGGAGTCCTATCTTGTCAAGTATTGAGATGAACTATCAAGAAGGACGTGTAGCATGAAAAGTCATGCTAGCCAGGTTTAGAGAAAGTTGGTATCAAAGTATGGTGCTTGTCCATACGAGCCTATAATCAATGGATTATATGTTGGTCTTAGGTGATAAAAGAGCAAAGTACGTTTGTAATCTAGTTAGACATATGTGCCTGACGAATTTACCATATGTAATGGGTAATCTGTCCTAAGCATAGTTACACGGTACTAAAGCCTCAGAGTTGGCTTAGAGCCGTGTGGCGTGTATGGATGGGCATAAGGATTTAGAGTGAGCTAAGATACATGAAGGTAGTAACGGGTATATTGATGCATGACTTAGTCCGTCTGAGTCATGCATCTGGATAAGGTTAATAAGAAGAGTAAGACGAAGGTCTTAGTGTGTTAATCCTAAGGTGAATTATGGGTTCACTCTAGTGGATAAGCACTCGAAGTAAAACGTTGAGGTTGGAAGAGGTAGTGACCGTAAGTGGATCCCCAAAAGTTTTATCATAGTAAGGGACATATAAGAGCACAAGATAAAATGTGAGTGTTTCAAGTGAAGTGTAGTTCTATTTCTAATTAGTTGCTTATGTACTAGATAGAGAATGACGGTAAGGTTATATGCATACAGGTAGGCTGCCATCTGACACGTACATGAATGGATTGCATAATATGAAAGTAGTATGAAGTCCATGTAAGTATTATGTTCATACTCTTCTATAGTTTTCCAAAATATATGAAAAAGAAAATGAAATGTTTTTCCTTTACAATGCTTTACGAAATGACACGAAAGATGTTTTACAAAAGCATGCTAAGTATAACGTTTAAAGTATAATTCCGTACATTTAAAATGATTTTTTTCAAAAATGACTTGATTCCAAGCTTTTAATGTCCTAAACGTAAATTTATAAACAAAAAAAAAGAAAAAAAAAATTGATTGGGTTAGCGCCCAACGTCCTAACGGCTTTCTTTTCCTTATAACCGTACGTATATGATTTTTAAACAAAATAAAACGGTAAAACAAATGCTGGAAATAAAACCCATAAAACATTGTTCATACTTAAAAATCGCTTGGAAATAAAAGATGCCGTAAAAGTTTTTCTTCAAAACTCAAAAAAGAAAAAAAAAAAAAAACTGAAGGAAAGCTTAACGACAAAAGCAAGTACGGTAATGATAAAAAAACGTTACTAATAAAAAATGTTTATTTAAAAATACCAACAAGATGTTATATATATAATTTTGGTTTCAGCTGATCAATCAGGGCCTCTATTTTAAGTCTCATGCACCTTCACTACAACAAATTTGACTTTTAGAGATTACTGTTCGAATGTAATTGTTGACTTATTTCTAATATTGTTGTCTAGAAAAATCTGTTCGAATGTAATTGTTGGCGTTCAAATGACTATTAGGGACGAAAAAGCTTGTCCCAAAAAATCCATTCGAACGGATCTATTGGCGTTCAAACAACTAGTAGGGATGAAAAAAATTTTGTCCTAAAAAAATACATTCGAACAGACCTATTGAAGTTCAAACAACCATTAGGGACAAAATATTTTTCATCCCTAAAAGTAATTTTTTGAGACGAAAAGTCTCCAAAAACCTTTGAGACAGGCTTTTCGAAACAAAATAGAGACGAACTTTTTTCATCTCCAAAAACTTTTTGGGACGAAATTTGGGTTTTTTGAGATAAAATGATTCATCCCAAAAAACCCAATCTGTTGTAGTGCTTTAACTTGAGTAGCCTAGTTCGTGACATGTCTACTTTTACGACTCAAGTTTTCTAATGCTTTTATGGAATTTAATTGCATACCTATATACCTTATATATATATATATAAACAAATTTTGATTTCTTATAGCTCTTGTCTGAATTTTAAGACTTGGAGTGAGTGAGAAATAGATACATAAATCTCCTCAAATACTATGACATATATATACTTTATATCATGTACTATCTCTTCCATTCTAAGCAGCAAAGTTCGAGTTTGAACCATAAAGGATCCTCATCCAATATAAGCAAATAGTGTAAAGTCCAGCCCTGGCCCTGACTTAACTCCCTTTTAGGGAGCCCAGGCCTGTGGAAGCATTTCCAGAACCCACGTCACACAGGTTCACGCCATTTTCCATTTTCATACACGTCCCTCCTTCCCTTTTCTTTAGGTTTGATTTGCTTCCTACTTATAGCTTATACATATATATATATATATATATATGTGTGTGTGTGTGTGTGTGTGTTAAGCATCCTCAACCCTAGATTCATTGCAGCTGCGCTCTCCTCACGCCCTCAGCCATCCAAACTTCTTTGAACTTTCACCTTCCTTGGTGAACCTTAGTCCAGACCTCACCACCGTGCCCTGCCACACGAAGCTACCGCCCAAAGTCTCCGTAGTCTCTGTTGCAAGCCACGATACTCTTCTGTTTTAGACACCCAAAATTGAGCCACACTTGCAGTCACCCCAAAACCTCGGTGCCACCTGCCACGGCTCACCCACGTCCAACATTTGCACAGTAACACGTTTACTTAGCCGCTGCCCAGCCACACGAAACCAGGTGCCATCCCCCAGCTCACGGAAAGCTCCTGTTTCCCACACCAAGAAACAGAGGAGTGTTTCCTCCACCGTGAGCTATCAACCTGCCAACCCTACCATGGTATATGATACGATACGATACGATATGATACGATAAGATGAAGATGTTCAGTTATGTTATGCTAAAAGCTTTATGAATATGAAAGTGATTTTTGGAATATGAAAGTGGTTTTTGAATATGAAGATGGTTTATGAATATGAAAAAGCTGAAAGGTTGCTCTGATTTTCTAATAATACATTTTTTTTATGTGCATATGAAAATAAAATGTTTTGTTTCTGCATACTGAATTTTCTGAAAAAAGTCATGTACGTACTAGTATATGTTTTCTACTTATTGAGTTGTTAATAACTCACCCCTTATCTTCATAATATTTTTCAGGTGATATAGATGACCCAGCTGGGGTTCATGAATAGAAATTGGAGCGAGATTAGATATGGATAGAAGGTCGAGTACCTAAGGGTATCATTGTCAGTGGAAGGGTTTAATTTGAGTATCTGAAATTCTTTATGAATTGGATCTATGCAGACTTAAAGATGTATCGGTTTATTATGTTGAGATTATTGAGAGATTGTAGACCCCCATGGTTTATGTTATTTTGTAATGATGACGTATGGAGTTTATAATATGTTTATTTGGAAAATATGAGATTGTGTACTATTTTTAAAATCTTTGGAGTTTTGAGATGCTTTGGGAGACAGGTCTGTAAGTGACAGGTAGTAATTCCCTGACCCATCCGGGTACGGGGTGTTACAAATAGCTTATCCAAATATATCCTCAGTTCATTTATTTTTTTCTCTTTTTGCATTTAGCAAAAGATGTTCTGGATTTTCATGCTAGTCTCTCTTGCACTTGCCTTAATTTGCCAGCTTCCTTTTTTGCCCCATTGAAAGAAACAAGTTAGGATGTAAACTAACTAAATTAAGTACTTATGCGGGTAGCTAGTTTTTTGAGACATGTTTTAAACTGTAGAGAAACTCATTCTTCATTAGTTAACAATACAAATCGACAATTGGCGAAAGGGTATATAATTTGAACGAGACAGAACAAACAGAAAGAGTAGTCGAGCATTAATTTCACATCATGTACACATAGCAAATAGTTTTTATTTTTTGTCAAAAGCCGATCATACATGCATACGGGAACATGAGAAATAGAACTTTTTATTTGATGAAATGAAAAAAAGATAGAAGATAAGGAAAAAAAAATGGAAAAAAAGGGACATTAGAGAGTTGGCTTGTAGCTGCGTCGTGGCACCTTCGTAACGGTAGCATGTATAAGATCAAAATATAGCGGAAACTGCACTGCAGCAAAAAAAGTTACCGGTAGGCACGTTGCTGCATACACTGCAAATGCCACATATCTTAGTTCATTTTGTACCACAAAGAAATGTCCCGAGCAGAATGAAATCAGCACCGAAGCTATGGAAATGAACAACGATGTCAGACCTATCAAGAGCTTCCTCGGCAAGTCCTTACCAAAATCTCTCTCTTGGTGCCGTGATGTTAAGATGGAGAGGAACATGACCAAGGCCGTGACTGAGAAGCAGAGCGCAACGAGTGATGATATTGCAAAAAGGTGGAATGCAGGTTTGTTTTCCAACGTTGGAGTGCCTGTCCCCTCCTGTACACCTCCGGGAACTGTGGTGGAGGTGGCGAAGGCCACAGTGGCTATGAGTGCTGCGACGACGGAGTAGGACTGGGAGGTGCTGGTTAGCCACTCCGCACCTTTCTTGACAAGGCGCTTGTGAGTTTTGATGAACACCTCCTCCGGGGTCTTGCCCTTCTTGTTGTAGCGGGGCACAAAGTTGGAGGGAATTGAGTCCGTAACAAACTGCATGAAGCCAAGCATTCAATATGCGTTATCTTATATATATTTATATATATATATATAAACATATATATATATATGTAATGCTAAAATTAATTGACCCAATTGATCATCTATGAGTATGGTAATCGAAAATGAAAAATATTATTTTTTTACTTTTTAATTATCATCTTTTGATTCTTTTCATTATTCCTTGAACTGACATGAAAAACTTAAGCTGATGATGAGAAGTTGAGGTAAAGAAAAGTGCTATTTGAAGGCCTTTATATATACCACACACCATATACATAGCATGTGTGGTGTAAACACGTTCAACTATAATTATTCATTGTTCTTTCTTGTATATATATTACCTCATACCACTTCATTTCCCATTGCATTTGCAAGGCTTCGCCGGGAATTAGCCAAGGCTTATAGGCTCCAAGTTTGGCCGCGAGATGAAAGGCACTATTCCCGTCGTTATCCACTACCCTGAACACACTATCTCTGATCAGGATATTTCTTCGTAACAAGAGTTGATATATATGCGGTTGTCTGTTCTCCACCGCCACCAAGACTACATTTTTGTTCTCTGCATTCACGTCATGTATGGCAACGGGAAGCAATTCTAGAATTTTCTCCACCATTTCGGCAATGCCATTTCTAGCAGCAATTAACATAGCAGTCTCCTTTTCCATTTCCGCATTCATATCCTTCCCTGCAATTTTATATTAACGCAAAAGGTCAGTAAAATAACATCAATAATAATAAGGAAGAGGAGGATGAAATTTGTTAATCCCGGGGCCTGTTATGCAAAGTGGCCAACACTATGGACTTAAAGCAAAATTACTAAGTTTTTTAGGGAGACAAATTCCATGCTCCCATAAGTATCCTTCAAACACTAAACTACATGCTCCGAAGACAAGGTTCTTCTCTAGTGGTTTATTAATTACCAAAATATAAGGATATAGAGTATTGAATTGGAAAGGGACTTACCATCCTCAAGCGAAGCTTTTTTCACCACTCCAGTATGACTGTTTTGCTGGCCGTCACTACCTTCAAGATTTCTTCCCATTTCACTGCTTCCTCCCACATCTTTTGATTTTTACAAGATAAGTTAACTCAAAAATACACACGCACAGACTCAAAAATACTAATTGCTAGCTAGCTAATTAATGATCAGAAAGAAGTATATATATATATA
>QEOT01003586.1:89292-145937 GCA_003123785.1 Pterocarya stenoptera | reverse complement strand
ATATATATATATCAATTAGGATCTTGCATGGCTTACCCTCTCTGTTCTCAGCTTCAGAAGAATCACCATTAATACCGCTCATGACACTTGAATATGGATTTGATTCATCCTGATCTTCTCCGGCTAGTGTATCCAAAGCTTGCGAGCTGGGCTTCGTGCCAGCGTGATAATATTCGTACATGTTAACACCCTTTAGAAGTTCGTTCATGATCTGAATCGATAATGTGTGCTGCTGTTTCTCTTCATATATCTTTTTTATCGTGGGAAGTCCTTATTATTAACATAATACACAAAATACCTTAAATTTTGAAACAAATGAATGCTGTTTTTTAAGAGTATAGTACTAGATAAGAGAAATAGTTATAACTTTTGGCGTTGTATACTGATCACATATATACCTAGACCAAGAACGAACATCATCATCCTGTTTGCAAGCTTGAAAAATTTGTAGCAAAGGCCATTATAATTAGCCCGAAAAATTTGAGACCTCCAATCTGCTTCATTGGTGGCTTTGAATATTTCTGTATAAGAAGAAAAATGTAATTCATTATAATGTCAATATAAATGAGAAATGTTAAACCAACTAATAGATTTATAATTAACAAGAAATTCTACAGTGATGTACTACAATATATATTGTGAAATTACTTTTGTTATAAAATAAATTTTATGAAATAATATCAGGTGATATCGATGTGTAAACTTATTTTTTATAAGTCTCTTTGTAAACCTAATTAGCATATCTCGTGCCAAACAAAGAGTAGAATCATATGCTCGCATTGCTTGCCTGGATTTCCTGCCTGTCTTTGGCTCTCTTCATCCGTGTGTACTCCAAACTTCCTTCCGATGGCGACTAGAACTTGAGAGAGAGAGAGAGAGAGAGAGAGAGAGAAGTCATAAAGCTCAGTAATTTGTAGCGCATAGCAAATGAATAATAGAAACAAAAATTAAACTGCACCAGTATGTTAGTCAGTGATCTGCATTTGTGTATAGATGCTAATAATGTCGTTTCTAATACCAACAAAGTGCTAAATGCATGCAGCTTGAAAGCAGTTAGTTGCAATTCCTGATCAACATGAAATGGCAGATTTGGTAAAAGTTATTCCTGGGGTCGTAATGGAGGCGCGCGACTCGGTCGAACTAAGTTTTGATCAATGCTTAGGCCTTGCTATTTTTATTCGATTGTGAGTCGAGCTCAAGCTTATAACAACCAAACTATATTTTGTATTTGTAATTGGTTCATTTATTTTCTTGAAGGAGTTCCACTTTCTTCATGATCAAGTTGCTTGACTGGTTTCTTATTTTCTTAAACGCAATAAATTCTCATTATAATATATATTTTTAAATTCATTATTGTTTTTATTACTTTCTTACTTGATTATGCTGAGATTACATATCTAATTTAGTTCGCTAAACTATTTAAATATGAATTTATAAAAATTAAACACAAAATAATCTTCATGCATGTACTTTTTATATGACTTTTTGTGACAAAATAGATTATGTGTCTTACATCTTATAATTTTTCGACAAACGAGTTAGAGTTTATAAAAATAGATGATCCGTGTATATATAAATATATATTACATTTGAAAGTGCACATGTGTGTATATATATATATATAAATTAAATAACTTTGCATTGGTTTGTTTGTTTAATGAATCAAACTCGATCTAGTCGAGCTTTTACAAGTTGAGCTCGAGTTGTTTATAAACAATTTTGTTCATTTAAAGCCCGGTTATTGCATTAAACTGCTAAAGCCGGTATAGTAGTGAACTGTACTTATAGCTCTATTCTGCCCTCATCAGCTGGTGCTCTTTGTCATCCTGCGATGTTTATAAGAAATTCACAGTTAAGGAAAGAAGGAAAACAACGGCCAGTTACATACCAAGTGTAATGAAATTCCAAAACAATCGAAAGAAGTTGACGCATGTTCTGTAGTTGTCGGGACAATTTGGATTCCTTTCATATTTGGGACGTCCTTGATCTACCGCCGGTAGCATAGGGAGGTGGTGATCATAATAATCGTGTGGTACCACCTTGTGCTCGTCAACATATATGCCTTCCAAAGTAACAGCAAAAGAAAATAATCGACCAATTAATAATATTGATATTTACCAAATTAGCTATATATACAAGATTCATTTAACCTTTACCTTATATTCTTTCTTCATCTTTCAAATTTGCATTAGATTATTTGGAAACTCTTTATTAGTTTTCAATTAACATGCAAGTTAATTGCGCAATTAAAAATATTAAATGGAAGACAAATTAAGATAATAGAATTGCAAGCTAGCACAATAGTACAGCGACATGATTAATTTAACAAAGGAGAAAATTAAAAATAAAAATAAAACTACAAACATAAAATGGGTTTCGGTCTTCATCGTTTTGTATTTTTAGATGCCATTTTTTTAATATATATTTTTTAATTTTTTTAATAAATCACGTAGAACCATCCTTATTCTTAAAAGAATGGATAGACCTCAATGGTCAGTACGTAGTTTGTTTTTTTCTTTTTCTTTTTCTTTAAATGCTAAGCAGTGATGATACGGTGATACATACAATGATAAATGTTTCTTTTGAAAAATCCAAGGCGGCTCCCGCTTTGGAAAGCTGAAGGCTTTTCGGCTAGTAGATGGAGAGGAGCGATTCCTTCCTCATTGACGGCGTTTACCAGTACTTTTCCATACAATTTAATTATCTGCAATGCCAAATCTGTATACGAAGCAATATTAGTTCGTTAGGATCAATGAATAAACCAGACGGAAAAAGATCACTATACGTTAATTGCAAGTTCTAATTTGAAAATCGATATAGAGATAGAAAATGAGTCTTAATTCTCACCAAAGTGGTCTCCTGAAATGGCGCTGTGAAGGATTGTGTCACCATTCTTCCTCCTGGAGCAACTATAGACCTCATCCAACGTAAGCATCTGGGCAAGACATTGGAAAGCTTCTCTTTTACCAAAGAGAACAGCCATGAAAAGAGGAGTCTCTCCCTCATGATTTCGAAGAGAAATCAACGAAGAATCAACCACTGCTATGCGCTGACACATGGCCACATTCCCCATCAATGCAGCAAAATGGAGAGGAGTGTTCCCTCTCTTGTTTGCAACTCCAAGGACCATTTCTGGATTTGGTTGCTCTGAAATTATCTGTGTCAGTTTCCGGACCGTCTCTTCTTGGCCGTCGGAGACAGCTAGGTGTAATGCTGTGTCCTGTAACCTGGTGATGCTGGAGACTAGAACCAATGGATTTTCCGTACATATATTGACGACCTCATCCCATTTCCCTAACATGGCCTTTTCAAACAAGGTCGTCTCCATTTCCTGACTCGGTGGCTCCATGAATGTGACAAAATCCATCTCTCTCATTTCTCCTAGCTACTACAATAGGATCGAACAGGGAAGAATGACAGAATGGATATATATATTTATATATAATATATATATATATATAAGCAGCCAATCATTACATAATTATTAACTTTCCCAAACCTTCAAACAAAATACAAAAAATAATAGAATTTTTCAAATTCTAAAATAAAAATAATATTCTAACAATATTTTAATTTATAATATTTTTTATTCAACTTTTCTGTGCTTTTCCAAAATTCTGTAAAACATTCTAACTCAAATTATTTCACTACTATTTATAAATCTTCTAATTACTACTATTAACATATTTCTCATCTCATCTCATTATCTAAACATCCCCTTATATTCAAAAGTCAGAAATTAACTATCACTAACTAAGGGGGTGGCTCAATAGTACTTGGGTTACTTCCAAGTGATTTGGTATATATGTATTAAGGTCTAGTTCGGATAGTGACTTAAGATAAGGGCTAAGCAAAAATTCGAAAATCTGACTCTGCTCTAGCTCCACTCCGACTCTGACAAAATGGAGTCAGAGTTGGAGTCGGAGTTTTTTTTTTTTTTTAATTTTTCAGTCAGATGTGTCGTTAGACTGACTCCAACTCCAATCCAATCCAACTTCTAGTCCAACTCCAACTCTAAATCCGACTCTGATATTGTACATATGTTATAAAAATATATATTTATTTATATGTTGATCATATATACTAATGTAGTTATATAACTAAAATTTATATAGTTAAATTCAATAATATACTAGTATGAGCTAATTTTTATATAATATACTTATACTATAATATAAAAAGACTAATAATAATTTAATATATGTAAACATTATAGCATTACTACCATAATTCTAATATAATAACTTAATTACACATTGTATTAATTTATTAAAGTATAATATATGTAATTAGACACTATAGTATAAGTCTATTATATAAATAAATTAGACATTAGTATAGAAATAAGTAATAAGTATAGTATAATGACTTAATGATTTAGTGGTTGGGAACAATTAAAAAACAATATTTGGTGGCTGGCTGTGTTTCGGCAGTTTTGGTTATGCAATATATTTTTAGTTTTGGCTTATATTAAATCAGTAGTGAATGATTTAGTGTCTTCTTTTTTTTTTCTTTTTTTTTTATGTTTTAGTTTTGGCTTGCAAGTTGTAGTATATCAGCAATGAATAATTTAGTTTTGGTTATGTTTTCTTTAACTTGTAATAAACCAGCAGTGAATGATTTTGTACGAAGTCGGAGTCGGATTTATTAAAGTTGAATTATTTTTTGTATTTTGTTTGGAAGTTTGAAAAAATTGTAATAATTAGATAATGATTAGATGAAAAAATTGAATATTTGAAATTAAAAATTGTTTGTGTTTGTGATGTTTGGATATTGAGATAAGGTGGAATGAGATAAAATCATACGGAAGCATCTCTTTATCCAAAACAAGCATAGGTCTTGAGTATGAATCTAAATCCCATTACCCTCTCCTGCTTTTTGCTCATAAAAACAAAGTCATGGGTGCTACTACCCATACATACCTACACGCTCACTTTGAACACAATCATTTAAAAGTTTCTTACAATTTTATTACTCAAATATTATATATATATATATATAATTCATAGAGATAGACATAATATATTGCTAGACCTCACAAAATTAAATGAAGAAAATATTTGGAGGAATCAGTAACTATGTGGCCCATAATTATTGAGAAATAAGTTGTTGGGACTATATACACTAACCATTGTTAATGAATATAATGATGCATCTTAGAATGAATTAATACAATATAGGAAAATATTATTTCAAGTGGGAGATATTATATATATGGACTCTAATTAAAGAATTTAAAGCCATTTGAAATATTTATATGGACAGCAAAAATATAATAGACATGCATGCCATTAAATATGCTTTTATCTTATACTTGAGCTCTCGAAATTCGAATAAAAATTTAAAAGTACCATCTTGATTCTTGAACGGGAGATATTAAAGATATAATTATCCTATGCAAAACTTGGGCCTCAAAGCAAAGTATGTTCCAAGTTGCTTTTGAACAATATCACATCGTATATATGTAATTCTTTTCTTTTTAAACAAAAGAACTTTATTCTCGCTTTTTAAAAAGAGAAGCAAAGGATATAATGTGTGACATGTCTCACGGTCCTTTTGATTAATATTAGAGAAAGCTGCAGGATGCTTCATGTACGAGATTACCGAAGGTCATGCCTAGCTTGTTCTTTCTTTAACATGATACTTTATAGTGTTTAATTATTATTATTTTTTAATTTATTTTTGTTGTAGTAATTCTCAATCAATGATCTGGCCGTTATTGTTCATTTCCTGGTTCACTCCTGAAAAAAGAAAATTAAAAACTATATACAAAAATATCTGGTAATTAATGAAATCTGACCATGAGAAGGAGATCAAAATAATCTACTAACAAGTGAATTTTTTTTTTTTTTTTTTTAATGTAAATCTCATATTTGTCTATTTTTCAAAAGAATGCGTGGAAATTACAAATTCTAGAACTGTACAAATAATTTCACTAATAATAATAATAATAATGATGATGATGATGATGATTAATATATAATAACAATAATGGGCAATGTATTTAATTAATATTTATCTTAAATATTATTATTAATTACTAGTCAAACGTGTTTGATATGTTGCATTTAAAATGATATTTATTTAAGTTTTCGACATTTAAATCACTTAAAGTACATAACATGATAAACAGATGTTATTGGAAATGACAAAAAGCAAGATGAGGAACAACTTTTCTTCATAATAATAATAATTATATAATTACTACAAGAAAAAAAAAAGTTTTTGACGGCTTATTTGCGACGATAACTATTATTTACGATAAAAACTAACTTATTTTGACAGAAAATAATTATTTTCTCTTAAAATAAAGGGTTACAAATAAACAGTTTTATTTTAAATAAGGTGGTAGATGATAAATAATAGTTTTAACAGCAAACTAACTTTGTTTTGTTTTAATGACTAATTTCATGTTTGTGTAATAGTAACAGCTAGCATAATATATACTACCGTTCTTTTTTTTACCATAACCAACCTGGTTTTATTCCTCCTCACTTTAAGGTGGATGGAACACCTTATTACATATTACTTAAAACTGAAATCCTCAAGGTCATCAAACAAAACACCAGACTTTACTACCAAGACATCCACTCAGTTACCATACGACACCTTTCTAATAAACGGAATGCCCATCTTGTCAGTTCGAATCAGTCCCCGCAGATTGCCAGGAATAGAATCAGACGACTGCCATGAAACACAGCACTCCTCTGAACCCACTCGTGCAAGGAAATCTACAGGAGAGTTTCCTTCTCTGAACACATGCCTAATCTGGAAATTCACATGTCGTAGCATAAGTTGCAATTCCTCCCAGTAATCTTCAAGGTACCATATAGGACACACTTTTTTGGAGCCACTTCACCAGCATGTTAGAATCTAATTCTATTTCCACCTGTGGCAAACCCAGCTTACTAAGATGTCTCACCCCATAATACAAGGCCTTAAACTCTGCCACATTGCTGGAGCCGTAATCAATAAAATCAGAAAAGCCATATACCATATTTCCAAGGTGATCCCTGATAATTCTTCCAACCCCTGCTTTACCTGGGTTACCTCTACTGGTCCCATCTACATTGAGTTTGTACCAACCCTTCTTTGGCCTCTGCCATTTCACAATCTACCACCTCCAATCATGTTTCTCCTTGTGAACTACTTGCAAGTCCTTCAAGATTTGTTCATCACACCAAGACATAGGTTTCTTAGCAGTAATTTTCTCACTTAGCTTGATAATCCAGAACTTTATACTCTGCCATAGCTCCTCTACCGACTCACCTATACCTTCCATCCACGCTTTACAGCGCCGGGACCAAAGCTTCCATGTAACAATTGAGGGAATAATCCCCAATAGCTACCCCTTTGTTGTTGACTTAGATGCTTGATGGAACCAAGTTGTGACTGTTTCTTTCCATGAAAGACTCTCATGCGTAATTAAACCCACATGAACTGCACAGATTGACCATACCTTTTGTGCTATCTCACCTGTCGCCCAGACATGGTCTATATTCTCGTAAGCCCCTTGTTCACAACAATTACATTTCGACACCAATGGAATATCAGTTCTACGTATCCTGTCATCTACACTGAGAGCATTGTTGAGACTTTTCCATAAAATGTTCACCATATTCTTAGGAAGAATAGGATGCCACACCCATTCCATCCACCTTACTTTCGATGCCCTTACTCTTATACATTCCCAAGCACTTTTAGTGCTGAACTTACCATCTGCTTTAGCTGTCCAGATCAACATGTCAATCCCTTCCCTTTTTCTACTCATTTCTCTCACAATTTCCTCTGCTTTTTTATCTCCCACCAGCCTAACCAAAACTTCCATATTCCACTCTTTCTCCAACCGGCACTCTTTTACTTTTATCATAGGCTGAGAAATGTTATGAGCGACACCAAGAGAATCCTCTCCGAACCATTTGTCATACCAAAAGGAAATCTTTCCTGCTATTAATCTCCATTTCAAGTTCTCCACTATATCCGGAATGCACTTCATTATATTTTTCAAGAACCGTGACCCTTTGCTTCTATCAAGAAGAGAGATGTGACTTTTTTTCACATATTTGGCCTTAAAGAAATTTGACCATAAAGACTCTTCCGTTAAAATCTTCCATGCAAGTTTTGTAACGACCCCGCCTCGCAAAAGGCGGAATCACCACATATATACCTATTCTTAGCATATTTTTCTTTTATTTCTTTCTTCTTCCTCATGAACAGGGAAGACACTAAGCGTCTGCCTCTCTCTCTGCAGTAATGCCTTGCTCCCCAGCCTTTTCGTCATTTCCTGGACGTTTAAAACATTTAAAACAAAAGTGAGTCTAATACTCAGTAAGTAGTACACCATACAGTAAACATACTAGGCATCTATTCTTTTCCTTTGAAAAACATGCATACATAAACATTTGCTAACATTTCATGCATAAACATTCTTTAGAAATAACTAGGCTTTCATGCATAAACATCTTTCATGCTTAACATGCTTTTCATGCATTACGTCTTTTCATACTTTTTATCTTTCACTTTCATAGGCCATTGCACACTGTTACGCCTCGCGTGCTAGGGTTAGCGGTCTTTTAAACCTATGGATTTGCCCGTGGCCACGGGTTAGAATCTCATTCCATTAGGGTGCAGTACTGGGTATACTACCAGATACTACTACCCGACATTGCAATCTGCCCATTCATTCATTGGGTACCCCTTTCCATTCATGTGGCCGTTATGTGTTTTCATACATTGAAACTTTCGTTTCCTTGCAGTCTTTTCGTTCTTTCATTCATTTTAGTCCTTTTCATTTAAATGTTCATTTATAGGAAAAGAACGTCACTTAAAGCATAAGCTTAACATCGTTTAAAAGCATGAACTTAAACATTGTCTAAAAGCATGAGCTTTAAATACCACTTAAAGGCATAAGCTTAACGTCATATAAAAGCTTGAGCTTAAACATCATTTTAAGACATGAGCTTAACACCAATTAAAAGCATGGCTTAAACATCATTTAAAAGCATAAGCTTAACCATCATGTAAAAGCATAGGCTTAACATCATTTTAAAGCATAAGCTTAACATCGTTTAAAAGCACGAGCATAAATATCATTTAAAACTTTCACATCGTCTAAAGGAATGAGCTTAAATATTATTTAAAGGCATGACTTAAACATCATTTAAAAGCATAGGCTTAAACATCATTTAAAAGCATAAGCATAATATCATTTTAAAGCATAAGCTTAACATCGTTGAAAAGCACTAGCATAAACATCATTTCAAAGCATGAGCTTAAACGTCATTTAAAAACATGGACTTAACATCATCTTTCAAGACATCCTTTAAAACGTCAATTCTCAGGGACCTTTTAAAACGTTTCCTCGGGAACATTTTAAAACGTAAGTTCTCAGGGACATTTAAAACATCAGTTCATAGGGACATTTTAAAACTCACTTAAAGCATCACTTGAAACATAAAACATGAGACGTTCCTTTCCATTCATTTCCTTTGCAATTAAACTTTTTCATCATCTTTCTTAGTTCAATGCACATGCATTTTCATGAACAATATACATTTTTTCATGCTATACTACATATAAGAATAATCATAAGTTTCTTGAGAGCATGCATGAAAATCTCATGACTCAGAACCTACATGCATGCATTACCTTATACATGTATACACAATTATAATCGATATGATACTTAATAGGGGCTATCAAGGAAGGGCTTGTACATACTATATACATTTACTCTTTTGATTAGAGAAACATTTGCAATGAGAGAGATATTCTTTCATAAAGAGAGCATGGTGTAAGAAGTATGATCATAACTACTTACCTATGAGCTTTACTAGCGAGTTCCTTTGATCTTGGAAATAGACTCCTATTCAATAAAATGCGATAGACATATTAACATCCACCTTACTTTGAGCCTTACTAATTGATACGCTTACACGCTCCCTTAAATTCCAACTTGGAATTTAAAGGTTTCCTTAACCCGTTCGTCTACCTACCAAGCATGGCACTAAGCCAAAACATTAAAATCTTCATTTCAAACAATTTAAAGAAACTTATGAAAATAAATAACATGCTAGCTATCTCTTCTAAAGGCCAATGTTTTCTACATGAAGGATAGATGAAAAATCATAGATTAAAATGCATAAATTGTGGGAATAATTTAAAAAGGGAAATAACAAGGAATTTGCTTCAAATCTGGAAATTTTGATCAAGAAAGGCATTTGACAGCTTTGCAATATCATTTTAAGGGGTAGATCCAACAGAGGGCCAATGTTTGCAAAGGGGTTAATTTTTGTCACTTCTTTTTAAGGGTTTTTCATGCTAAACTCCATATTTAATTGAGCTAAGCAAAGCTTGAACAAAGGGATGGATTGGGCTGATTTAAACCCCAAAACAAGAAGCATAGCAGAAAATTCTGCAACACTTGGACAGCCAATAGCCTTATCACCTTCATGCTTTTAAACATCCTTTATTTAATACAAACTCCAACCATATAATCAAATCACACTTAGGTTGTAAAAAGCTTAGAAAAACATCTCTTATTTTCTAAAAACAGATCATAAACATAGATATAGTACTTGGCAAACTCAAGGTTTCCAAGACAAGCTTACTAATTTAATAAAAATTCTTAGTAGCTTACTTAAGCCATAAATTTAAAGGAAATATATTTTTAAAATTGTAACTTTGTCTCCATTAATGTAACACTTAAAGACAAGATAAATTAAAACATGGCTTGGGCTTAATAAATCTCAAGAAATAAACACAACAAGCAACCTATAGTTACCTACGGCTGGAACCAAGCAAAAAAATGAAATACACTGCTAGAACCAACAGGGCATACACACGGCTGGAACACACCAAAACAGAGCATGGCACACGGCTGGGAATCAACCGAAAACAGAGTGCATCACGGCTGGAACCCAGAACAGGGCACATGCACGGCACACACACACAACCCTATTATCCCTTTATCCCATTACCACTTAGCTAAGACATGAATTGGAAGGAACAAAAGAGGAATTTAACTCAGAAATCACTACACAAGAATCGGTATGCACAGGAAATCCGAAACCCTCAAATACAAAGCATAACCCACTTAGCATGGTTCCAGATTTCACAAGAAATAAGAAGAAAAATAGAGTATTACCTTACTCAGCAACCACAAACGGAAAGGAGGAGAAGAAAAATCGAAGAGCCAAGCCACGAATTTCATCCTCCTTGAAGGTGTTTCAGCCGAACTCTAAACTTAAGAGAAATGAAGAATCGGCTTAAGGGAAGGGGAATGGGTCGTTTGGTGTAGAGAGAACCGAGAGGGTCTTCGTGCGGAATGGAGAAGCTTACACTTAAAGCTTGGAGGGAATTACCCTTGGCTTTCTCTGGAAGGTAGAACCGGCGTGTAGTAGAAGAAGATAGGAGACCGAATGGCTTGATGGAGAAGTCGGTTGCCAAAGAGAGGAATAAATCAAAGCTTCTCTTGGAAGATAAAGGAACAGACGGTGAGGATTAAGGCATGGGAAGATACTTTTTCTCAGATGCTCATCCTACTGTGGAAAAAGTTTGGGCCATTCTTCAATTAAATAAAAGGGTAGGGGGCTTTAGGAAATAAATTATAAGACCTGAAAATATTCCCTTAAATTATTTTAATGACCCACATTAAAATAAAAGCACACATATCTTAAAATAATATTAATAAAATATTAAAATCATAAAAATCTTTATCTCAAAAATATTTGACTTAAGAAATTAAATTAAAAGAAATGACGTAAGAACCCACGTAGTAGGATGCGGGTATTACAAGTTTCATATGTAGGGCCTTCTCCACATCAAACAAACTACGAAGTCCAATTCCTCCTTGAATCGGAAAACACATTGAATCCCAAGCCTTCCAATGTTTTTTTGGTCTTCCTTGCGTATGACCCCAGTAGAAATTACTCATGTATTTCTTGAGGAATTGAATGATAAATTTTGGCACCTGTAAAACTGATAACATGTGAATTGGAATACTCCCAAGGACATGTTTTTCTAGCACCTCCTGATAGAATCCTTGCTTTCCATCCTCCCTTTCCATCCTCCTATCTTCTCCCTTACCTTTCCCAATAGATCATCAAGATGAATTTTTTTCAATCTTCCTGAGACCGAAGGAACCCCTAGATATTTGAAAGGGAGAGTACCCTCTGTGAAACTTGTTAGGCGCAACAAACTTCTACGCCTTGGAACTGAAATAAGCTTTGAGAAAATAATAGCAGATTTTTCCTTACTAATTTTTTAGCTAGACCAACTCTCATACATATCTATAATCTGTGTTATAGTCCTTAGGGAAGTTTTGTTTCCCTTTAAAAATATGACTATATCATCAGCATAGAGTAAATGAGATACGATAAGACACTCTGTTGGTTGGGAAAAAACCCCTATCCTCCCCTCTTCAAATTTCTTTTTCAACAATCTAGTAAGGATTTCTTCCACCATGATAAAAAGGTAGTGGGAAATAAGATCCCCCTGCTGCAAACCCCTCCCACTTTGGAAAAATCCTTTAGGCACTCCATTCAATACAACCGAGAACCATGACGAGGAAATGCACTGTCGTACCAACTTACACAATGTAACGCCTATCTTTGAGGTGGGTCTTTTCACAAAATATTTTAGAAAAGGACGACGGGAATTACTGTTCGATTTAAAACCTTTTACTGTCCTTCCTAGGGTGCAAGACTCTACGTTATAAAATAAAATGTACTTTTATAATAAAAGAGGTTTACAGTAGAAAACATAAATCTTAAAATAAAAAGGCATTTCATACATTTAAAATACTCATGCCTAGACCTCCGTGCTCTTCCCCTTGGCCGTGTCCCTCCTGAGCATACTGCTCATTCAGTTCCTGTGGGGGGAAGGGCACACATAAAAACTAAAATGAGTCGAATACTCAGTAAGCATTACTTCATACCATTAAAATATAGCAATATAGGTTTTCAGTCATGCATTCATCATTCCGTACATACTATACGTACATGCAGACATGCTTTCATTTGTAAACATTAGTGGACGGGGGTTTTCATCTTTAACATGCTTTTCTTTTTGTAAAACGCTTCTCCTATCACTGTCTTCATTTCTTAAAGAATGCCATGCATTCATATATTACTTTTCTTTTCACTTTCATAGGCCAGTGCACATTGTTACGCCCTGCATGCTGGGGTTAGAGGCCTTTTGGGCCAATGGATTTGCCTGTGGCCATGGGTTGGAATCCTATTCCGTTAGGGTGCAGTACTGGATGCACTACCAGATACTACTGCCCGGCATTGCAATCTGCCCGTTCATTCATTGGGTACCTCTTTTCATTCATACATATGGCCGTTACGTGTTTTCATACATTCATTTATGCTCCATGCCTTTCATTCATTCATGTCAGCTCTAAAGAGCTGAGGCTTTCATTCATTCATTTGCATGGGCATGAGCTTTCATTCTTTTCTTTTCTTTTCATTTCATGCTTTCATGGGAAAAACATCATTTAAAAGCATGGGTTTAAACATCATCTTTCATGGCATCATTTAAAGCATCAGTTCTCAGGGACGTTTTAAAACACTTTCTTCGCATCGGTTTGAAGCTCGGGGCACAAGCCTCAACGCTTCTTTTCTTTTCTTTAGAAAATATGTATAATAGATACATCATATAGTCATCCATTCACATGCGTACAATTAATACTTTTAGGTGCGTAAAAAGGGGCTACTGAGGAGGGGCCGTACATACATATACCTTTCAATACTTAGCATGCTTTCATTAAAAACGTCTTTTGTGTCCTTTCGTAAAGCATCTTTTATAGGAAAAACGTTTCTCTTTTTTTTTTTCTTATACTTTAGAAGACTCTAGAAGAGCATGAACGTAACACTTACCTGGACTCCATGCTACTTTCATACCATGCTATCCATTCATGAGCATGTCAGATGGCAACCTACATGCATATATAACCTTAACGTTATTCTCTATCTAGTACATACGCAATTGAACTAGAAATAGAGTTATGCTTTACTTAGAACACTCTCATTCTATCCCTTGCTCTTACGTGTCCCGTACTATGATAAAACTTTCAGGGACCCATTACGTACGGTCACTACTTCTTTCAACCTTACGTTCTACTTCGAGTGCTTACTTGCTAGGGTGAACCCATGATTCACCTTAGGATTAAGACACTAAGACTTCTGTCTCATTCTCCTCATTAACCAAGTTCGGATGCATGACTTAGACTGACTAAGTCACGCATCTCATTCTTAGATAGTACACTCGTCATTATCCTCATGTATCTTAGCTCACTCTAATTCTCATGACCATCCATGCACGTCACACAGCTCCAAGCCACTTTGAGGCTTAAGCACCGTGTATCCATGCTTAGGACAGATTACTCACTACATATGGTGAATTTGTCCGGCACGTGCGTTTAACCAGATAACACACATACCTTACCCCTTTATCCCTTAAGACCATCATTTAATACATTGGTCATAGGCTCATATGGCAAGCGCCATACTTCGATACCAACCTTCTCTTACCCGGCTAGCACGACTCTTCATGTTAGCTGTACCTCATGACAGTTCATCCCAATACTTGACACAATGAGACTTCGTTCACAACTACACATTACGTCACACCATATAGCTTAAGACTATTCCCAAGCTACACCGTGACTTACGTCACCTCATATACATCCTAGGTCATCACAGCACAACTTCATGATTGACCACATCACTTCATGACGTTGCCCAATCATGCTTCCGCTGCATTACTCTGATGCTTCTTAGCTACTTAGCACATACTCCTGGCCATAAGCCGACTACACGGTGACACTCATCGCCTTAGACTACAGCCATATCACTATTACAGCACATACCACAACACCTTACGTTACGCCATATAGCTCGAGACCATTCCCAAGCTACACCTTGACCTTGTCACGTCCTCTGACATTCCGCTACGTCACCTATACGTCAACCTCCAACTCATCATGAGTACGGTTCCTCACTACTCCTGTCATATCGTGACACCTCGTCACATTCCTGCTACATCACTCTTATGCTAACTCTTCACCCATCGCAAGAACGACCTCTTGATCGACCACGTCACTTAGTGACGTTGCCCAGTCATGCTTCCGTTGTGCTACTCTGATACTCTTTTAGCCACTTCGCACTTACTCCCGGCCATAAGCCGATTACACAGCGACACTAGTCACCTCAGACTACAGCTACTTCGGGACACTGTTCCACAGTTCCCGACACCATACAGCAAGCTCTTCCTATCAACTACGCAATCGCCCTTATCTTCGCGACACGCCATACGGTGTATCGCTGCACCTCATGGAGTACACTCCACGTGTTCTCCTTTCACACATGCTACACCACATCACCACTATAACACACACGCCATATGGTGCGTCGTTCCACTAAATGAAGTACATTCCACGTGCACTCCCTTCACAACACTACGCCACATCACCACCATGGCACACACGTCATATGGTGTGTCGTTCTACCACATGGAGTACATTCCACATGTACTCCCTTCACAGCACTACGCGACATCACCACTATGGCATACACTCCATACGGTGCATCGTTTCACCATGTGGAGTACATTTCACGTGTACTACCTTCACATCACTACGCCACATCACCACTATAGCACACACGCCATATGGTGCGTTGTTCCACTATATGGAGTACATTCCACGTGTACTCCCTTCACAGCACTACGCGACATCACCACTATGGTATACACACCATATGGTGCATTGTTCTGCCACGTGTAGTACATTCCACATGTACTACCTTCACAGTACTATGCCACATCACCACTATGGTATACACGCCATATGGTGTGTCACTCTACCACATGGAGTACACTCCACGTGTACTCCCTTCACAGTACTACGCCACATCACCGCTATAGTACACAAACTACAAGAACACTTCACAGCACAGTCCACAACACTATACAGCACACTTCATAGCACAGTCCACAACACTACACGCCACATCCCGTGTTTTACATTACTCGTGCATGAAATTAAGAAGAAGATATATGAAGGCTAACCTACTTGAAGGGAAAAAAAAAAAAAAAAAAACAAGAAGCCCAAGTCTCAAGCTTTTAAAGCACTATATAAAATACCAGATGCTCTAGTGCTGATAGTATGTTAGCGTGTAACTTATTTATATGTAAGTGATAATACACTTGGCTACATATACTTTTGTGGAATATGATGGTTACATATATATACTTTTTATATGAATGTGCATTATCAAATGTATAGAAATGTATTTATCAAAAATAATATATATTATAATTTATTATGCTATAAAATTTATTTATCCTTAATATTATAGTTTATATTAATATAATAACATTTGATCAAATGTTCAACTTTAAGATTAAAAAATTATATCAAATGTTATATTAAGATTAATAAGTTTAATTTTATGTTATATTAAATATTATATTAATTTTTTGTTATTAGATTATTATTATTCATGAATACTAGGATTTTAAAATTTAGTGTTATATTAATTAAAATTTAGTATATAATATAACATTATTTTATATAAATTATATATAAAAATTATGTATAATATAAAAAATCATATACAACATATTTTATACAATATGATAAATTAAAATATATATATATGAACTGGTCCAGTCTTAGAAAGTGGAAAAGTGAAATCGGATCGTTCGACCGGTTTTAAAAAAAATGAAACCAATATCAAGCCGAATCGATTTTAAATCAGACTGAATCAATTGGTTCGTTCTGGTTCACCAGTTTACAATTTGACGAATCACATCAATTTATAAAATTACTCTTGTATAATCTATTTGTAATTAGAATATTTCTTTTTTTTTATTATAGCTTTTTCATATTTTACTGATAAATATTTGAAATATATATATTAAAAAAAAGAATAAATGCTAGTTTTAAAAGTTGGCGGCAACTAGAGTCTAGTGCTAATTTTCACCTTGGCGCCGAATACTGGCTCCAAAGAGTCCAAAGAAAATTTCAATATTTATTTGATTTTGAAATGCATTTATTTTATTTCAGAGGTGGGGCGTGCGGCAGTAGTGGAGATGGAAGGCTGTTGAGCGGTTAAAGGACGTCGATCTTCTCTGATTCCTAGCGAGTGCCAAAATTTTTTTTGCTTCCCATATATTTTACAGATCTTCTCTTGCATGAAATTTCTCGATCCATGGCAGATGAATAGAATTTTCCCATGGCTGCCCAGAAATACGCCGTGAGCCTCTGTCGAGTTGTCCACGCCGCAATCTCCCACGAAGCTGCACCCCACGAACTCCCCACAACCCAGGTCCACAGCCCTCTGTTTAGTCCCACGGCACTGCAACCCCGGTGCACCAACACCTTAACCCATTTTTCCTCCACCGTGAACCACCGTCGTCCGGTCACCTGCTCAAAGAAAACCAAATATCTCTGTTTTTAAACATGTAAACAGAGCATGTTTTGTGCCCAACCAGTTTCCGTCGGAAGCTGTGCCAGCAACTTGCCACCAGGGCATCGTGGCCCAGCCGTGACACACGGTCCCAAATGTCTCTGAACTCCACCACGTGCCACGAAGGATGCCGCCGTGAGTTCACAGGTATGTTTATTCTTCTTCTTCAATTCCTCTTCTTGTTTTTACTACTTTCTCTTCTGTCGGGTGGCCGCCCCATTTCTTCTCGTATCCAGCTTCGCGAGCGTCCAAAGGTGTACACCGGTAAGCCCCTAATTTACTGACATGTATTGTTATTCTATCACTCCAAATATGCGTTCTTGAAGAGGATGCTCTGATTTGCGTTCATTCAAAAAAATTTCTTCTGCTAATGGATTCGTGTGGTTGTATGTTGGATGCTGTGTTTTTGTTTTTCTCTTGGAGAGAGTTTCGTTTACGTTACCTATTGTGCGCTGTTCTTGGTCTATTAGTTATATATAATTTTAGGAAGACAACGGTGATTCAGGTCTGAGAGTTCATATTGCGTCTGTTTTTTTTTTTTTCCAAGTAATCATGCATAGTGTAGGACATAATTAATACACAATACAAAACTTAGACAGCTAAATTCATAATCCGATTGCAATAACAATCTATGACAAAAGATCCAAGTGAAAAGCTAAAAAGCAAGGTATCTTAAGTTTTAACTGCAATGTAACAAAATCGAAATGTAATTTAAACTGCATGCGGACTCTCCACAACATTCTCTTTCTTTTTCTGAAAAAAAGGGCCACCCTATGGATCAATATTTGATGGGAGCAATAATTTCTAGATGGGAGCCAAGTTTCTCCTCGGCTGCCTTCTCAGCTTTGACCCTCAGTTTTGTCAATTGCTTCTCTCTCATAAGCAACCTGAGACCTCTCCTTTCTCTTCCTCTCAAGCTCCTTGATAGTTTCATAGTGCGTGAGTTAGAGTTATATTTGAAGACGATATCTTTTGTAAAATACTGAATATGTAATAAGATGATTTCCTCATGGTAAAAAGCTTTTCGCTTTTATATTGTTTCCAAACTCTTATGCGATCTTCCAAGGTCTTCTTGGATCTCGGAATTAATGATATGTTTTGGGTCTTCTAGTAGCTACTTTTTAGAATAGCTGTTGGGTCTTTTGCTAGTACCAAGTGGATTGCTTCAATGGTCGGTGTCATTAATAAAATTTCTCTACACTCCGTGATCACGTTTGTTTTACAGAGTATTTTTTTTTTTTTGGGCGAAGTTGTGTTCATGGTTTTCCTCCATCTATTTATATATATATATATATATACATACTAAGAGGAAAAAAAATATCATGTACTTAGTTGTGTGTCCTTTATACAATAGGAATATGATATTTTTTTGGCTGCAAACTATCATATTTAACAAAGAAAGAAAATGAAAGAATATCAAAACTTATGCTCCAACTCAGTAGAAAGGAAAACGACATAGATTTCACTGCTGTTGAAGCCATTCCTGTATGGCAGAGCGAAGAACATGGTTTGTGACAAGATTGCAGTGTTCAAGCTTCAGATTTGTCATTGGTGAAGTATCACGCACACTATCTAGCCATCCTCTCAAAGCCCCTGCTTTATAAGTAAAGCCATCTGCTGCCACACGTGGGTCTTGCATGACTTCACGAAAAATGGGGCAAATAAAATATGTAGGAGGACTAGTCATGCAAAGATAAAGGCCAATCCGGCCAAGTCAACTGAAAATTCTTCTACCGCTTGCCAGCTTCCATGAAGATTAATCTTGCCTTGAATTTCTTCCATTCAAATTAGGACCTTCCAGGATCACTAACAGTACTGCAAATTTTGTTGTCTGGCTTCTTTACAAAAGAATTATGAGCAGCTAGTATATAGCATGATATAGACTTTGATAGACCAGACATCTGACTCAAGGTCTGGTCGACTCTCTTGGTAATCTATATCACAACACCTCAATGCTAAACGAGCCAACTGTTCAGCCTGTACAAATAGCCAACCCCAGCCAAAGGATCCAATAGGGCATTCTGTTTTACAGAGTGCTTGCTACACGCTTTTAGTGTCGATTTGTTAAGCTGATATTTTTAATTTGGGTACTTTTTTTTTTTTTTTTTGCTTTGTTTGCACGATAGCTCTTGCATGTATCCGCTGGCATGTTCTTATGTGAAAATATGTCTCAGTTTACCTGATTGTTTCCCTTATTCATGGATTCTCTGAGGTTGCTTGAATGTTGCCCTTATTCATGGATTCTCTTTTGGAGGTTGCTTGAATGTTGCTCCCAATGATTGAATAGATGTAAATCAGTGTCAGCCTTGTAATTTGGATGTCGATAACTACACTAATGAGGGAGCATACTTATATTTCTGTTATGATATTTGTTGATGGGGTGTAAGCACAAATATAAATAATAAGTGATGTGTAAGATCTTATCTTCTTTTGCTTATAACTCTCCCTCGTTAAAGCCTTCTCTTTATTTCTGAGGCAGGTAGAATGGGTTGAAGATTAGCAAAGATGTTACCGCCAGATTAAAAAATAAATCATATTCTCTCTTTGGAGTGGAACTTGTAAAGAGTTGCAACCTGGTCAGACCCAACGGCAAGGTCTTCCTTTTTTGGAGATTGTGGTATTTTATTTGGATTACTAGAGTATAAATCATTCTTTTGTATTACATTTTCAAAATTAGATAGTTTCATTGTATTTAAGAAATTTATAGTTTATGTATTAATTGGATAATGATTTGTTTAGGCCTTATTTTTTTTCAGTTTATTTTTTCCTGAGAGCAAAAGGAAGAGGTCGATAATATTTTTTATTAGTTTAGAAGAGCGCTTTTTTTTTTTTTTAAAGTTCAGAAAAAGGTGAAATAAATAAAATTATTTCAGTTTGTAGGTGCCTATTTTTGTGCACTTTTAAATTTTGTGGATGATATATTGTAAATTTAAATCGCTCAGTTACTAATATTTATAAGTGCCGATACTATAATCTATAAAATGCTAGGATTGTAATTTATTTGTAAAAAGTGATAAAATAATGCTCAATTATTGGCATTTGTAAGAGTCGATAATACAGTTTCCAAACATTGGGACCAAAGAAATTTATTGGCACATGTAGACATCAGTAAAATAAAACTACTATTAATGGGTATCGAAAAATAAATAATTGATTAATTACTTTTTTGGCATTTGGAAGCGCCAGTAAAACAGTTTAGAATGCCAGGAGTATAAAAACTTGCCGACGCTTGTAGACGTCGATAAAATATGCAACCTCGCTTGGTAGGTGCTTATTTTGGTGCTGACAAAATACTAAAATACTAAAATACTAATCCAATTATTGATGCTTATCTTTATTTTGGTGCTTATCAATATCCAATTATTGATATTTGTAAATGTCGATAACAATCTTCAAATGCCAATACTAAAATAATTTATCGACGCTTATAGACGCCATTAAAATAAACAATGATTATCGGCATTTGTAAGCATTCGTAATACTATCTACAAAACGCAAGTATTAAAATAATTTACCAACGTTTGTAGATATCAATAAAATAAAATATGATTACCGACGTCTGTAAGCGCCGGTAACATAGTCCACAAAACGTCGGGTGCAACAAATATTAACGGCACTTGTAGACGCCAGTGAAAAAAAATGTTGGAAGGAACTGGTCGAGTACCAGCATTTGAAAATGTCAACAGCATAATAAACAAAATGCTGGTAACCAAAAATGGGATAGTGGAGTTTACATAAACGCTGGAAAATAATATTGCCGACCCTTAAGTACCGACGGTTGGGTTGCGTCAGTAAATAAACGCCTGTAATTTATTGTCCAACTGCCGGTGTTTATGGAACGCCGGCAAACGGCCATAAAAAATGGCCCTTTTTTTGTAGTCGATCTGGAATGCTAATTCAACATTAATATGATTTAAGATAGTTGGTCAATTAATTTAATTTACCTTTTCAAGTATATAAATATATTGTTTTGTAGATTACAATTGCTCAGTCTTTTAATGCGGCCTCTTATGGTTATAATTAATAAGAGTTACGTTGCTCCTAATAAGCACTTGATCAAATACAAGTGTGAATCATGATCTTGAATGAAAGTTTCAACCAAATGTGGCATCCTATGTAACGCCCAGGTCCCGAGAGTCCAGAAAGTTAACTCATGTTACCCGGTAATCAACTCCAACATTAATAATATACTTCCAAAAGTTCCAAATCAAACGTAAATACTTCAAATTTAATTAACCATACAACTCAATATATCAAATCCTCGATACAGTAATCCTAAAAATATCGACTTCTCTACATGGCACTTAAACCCACATTCCAACAATATAATTATAGACTCCAAATTCTCAATATTATAAAAGAATTATGATTCAAACTAATTCTCTCAATATAATCAATTCTTCAAAACACCAAGACATCAGAACACAATGAAATTTCTTAACAAAAATCACCCATACTCTTCGAAGGCTTTCTATTCTTAATCCACTACTCTTACGTCATCTCACCCAGTGCTTCACAGTCTTGATCATCAGCTGAAAAAGTCCAAAATCATCTGAAAATAATATGAAGATAAGGGGGTGAGTTATCAATAACTCAGTAAGCAAAGAATATATACTAGTATGTAAACATGAGCATTTTCAGAAAGTTCAGAATGCAAAAAAAAAAAAAAANGTCGTTTCCAAAATTTCTTTTCATAACAAAAAATGCATATTTTCCAAAATCGACCTGAGATCATTATTATTTTATGCAAAATCTAGTATAGGAACCCCGCTTACCCGGACTTCTTAGCCTTTCCGAAAATTTCCTGAACAATACCGAACAAAATTAATTGTCACCTATAAGATAATCACGTAAATTTTCATCCATTTCCAATTAATCTCGTATTTCGATATTCAAGCCTAAGCTTCTAAAATAATCTATTTTTAATTCCTCAAAAATCCAAAATTCTAATTATTCCTAAAATACCAACATCACTTTCTAAACTCATCAATATCCAACTTAATAACTCCGACTAAAACATTAAATTCTAACTTATTTACGATTGAGATCTTACTATTATTTATAAAAACTAAAATAAGAAGACTATATCAAAATCATTATAAGTAGAAAATCATACTTAAAATCATCTCTCAAATGAGAGTCCAATTTTCAAATATACATATGAACATGTGTGTAAATATATTAAAGCAACCAACAAACATTTTACACATGACGAAACATGCATGTTACCCAAAATCTCATTTTTTCAAAAATAATTATTTTCCAACACATGCCAAAAGTCTCATTTGATCCAAAACAAGCTATGAATAATCACCACCATTTGAATGCATTTGAATGCAAATCTTAAAAGTTATTTAAGAAAATACTTATAGTACTTAAATGCAAATTTCTGAAAGACCAAGGTCGTGAACATCAATTTTAATGCCAAAAGCAAACTCGAAATAAAATACCAAAAATCCCAATTTTTGGGATGAAAAAGAGTTTCGAAAATAGAGAAATTTTGAATTGATATTTTTTAAATAAAAATGGACCGATTAACTGAAATAAGACTAGAAGAAAATTTAAGACAGAAAGTGAAACACACGGCTAAAGGGCAGATAATTAAAGCACGGCTAAAGAGTAAAAATGGTGCTCGGCAATGGCTAAAACAGGGCACAGTCATGGCAGAAAACAGGGCATTGTTACAGATGAATATAGTGCGCGGTTAAAGCTGGAAATAGAGCACGGCAATGGGGCTAAAATAAACAAAGCTTGAAGACCGACCCAAAAGGAAAAAAACGCCGAAAAGAATAGCAGAAAAACAGAAAGAGTAATATATATATATATACACTCGGATAAACTGGTTTGAGGAAAACCGAAACTGACAATGGAGAGGTAGAGATGCAGCAGACGGCACAGTGAAAACCGAAGGGAGAAAGAAGAAAAGAAATGAAGGAGAAGAGAAGTTGGGGGCGCTGTCGCACGGTGTGAGAATGAACAAAACAGAGTAGAGAAAAAGAGGGCGTCGGCGCAGGAGAAAATAAAGAAAAGAAAAGAAGTAGAGAAGAGGAAGAAGCCCCAAGGCAGGGAGTGAAACGGCACCATGTGGGAAAGGAAAAAGAATGGGCTGGGTTGGGCTCAAAGCTTGGGCTGGAATCCGAATGGGCTGGGCTCAAAAGAAAAACTAAACTTAACCAAAACAAGCCCAGTCTGAAAATTAGTAAGTCCAACAATAAAAATATGTATATTTTCCAAAATCGACCTCAGATCATTTTATTTTATGCAAAATCTAGTATAAGAATCCCACTTACCTGGACTTCTTAGCTTTTTCAAAAAATTTCTCAACAATACCGAACAAAATTAATTGTCACCTATAAGATAATCACATAAATTTTTATCAATTTCCAATCAATCTTGTATTTCAATATTCAAGCCTAAGCTTCTAAAATAATTTATTTTTAATTCCTCAAAAATCCAAAATTCTAATTATTCTTAAAATACAAACATTACTTTCTAAACTCATCAATATCCAACTTAATAACTCTGACTAAAACATTAAATTCTAACTTATTTACGATTAAGATCTTACTATTATTTATAAAAACTAAAATAAGAAGACTACATCAAAATCATTATAAGTAGAAAATTATACTTAAAATCATCTCTCACATGAGAGTCCAATTTTTAAATATACACATAAACATGCGTGTAAATATATTAAAGGAACCAACAAACATTTTACACATGACGAAACATGCATGTGATCTGAAATCTCATTTTTTCAAAAATAATTATTTTTCAAGACACGCCATAAGTCTCATTTGATCCAAAACAAGCTATGAATAATCACCGTCATTTGAATGCATTTGAATGCAAATCTTAAAAGTTATTTGAGAAAATACTTACAGTACTTAAATACAAATTTCTGAAAGACCAAGGTCGCGAACACCAATTTTAACGCCAAAAGCAAACTCGAAATAAAATACCAAAAATCCCAATTTTTGAGATGAAAAAGAGTTTCGAAAACAAGAGAAATTTTGAATTGATATTTTTGAAATAAAAATGGACCGATTAACTGAAATAAGACTGAATAAAATTTAAGACGGAAAGTGAAACACACGGCTAAAGGGCAGATAATTAAAGCACGGCTAAAGAGTAAAAATGGTGCTCGGCAGTGGCTAAAACAGGGCACAGTCATGGCAGAAAACAGGGCATTGTTACAGATGAATATAGTGCGCGGTTAAAGCTGGAAATAGAGCACGGCAATGGGGCTAAAATAAACAAAGCTTGAAGACCAACCCAAAACGAAAAAAACGCCGAAAAGAATAGAAGAAAAACAGCAAGAGTAATATATATATATATACACACTCGGATAAACTGGTTTGAGGAAAACCGAAACTGACAATGGAGAGGTAGAGATGCAGCAGACGGCACAGTGAAAACCGAAGGGAGAAACAAGAAAAGAAATGAAGGAGAAGAGAAGTTGGGGGGGGCTGTCGCACGGTGTGAGAATGAACAAAACAGAGTAGAGAAAAAGAGAGGGCGTCGGCGCAGGAGAAGAAAATAAAGAAAAGAAAAGAAGAAGAGAAGAGGAAGAAGCCCTACTAAGGCTGGGAGTGAAACGGCACCACGTGGGAAAGGAAAAAGAATGGGCTGGGCTCAAAAGAAGAACTAAACTTAACCAAAACAAGCCCAGTCTGAAAATTAGTAAGTCCAACAAATGAAAAGACACAATAATAAATAAATAAATAAAAATCAAATAAAAATACTATAACTCAAAATTAATAAATAAAATAATTAAAGTCCAATTATAAAATAAAATAAAATAAAGAGCAATTTAAATGCAAACACTAATTAATATTAAGACAACACATCAAAATAAATTTCACAGCTTAAAAAGATTGAAAATTAACCCAACGACAAACACGATAAATTAAAACAAGAGAACCGATATTTAAATAAAATAAAATAATTATTTAATTAAAATACACTAAAATACGTGGTGTTACATGCTTTACCTAGAAGACAAGCCAATACGTGTTTTAACTATATATATTTAACTCATGCGTGGTCTTTTCAGCTTAAGCGCCCTCGCTTTGGTTGTCTGCTTCTTTGTTTTGTTGTTCCATGCACCTACTCCAACTCATCTGAACCACATTAATTTTTATTATATTAAGGTTTCTTGGACTAGTTCAAATGCATATATATATATATAAATATATGCATTCAAGATCTGGAATGCTAATTCAACATTAATATGGTTTAAGATAGTTGGTCAATTAATTTAATTTACCTGTTCAAATATATAAATTATATATTGTTTTGTAGATTACAATTGCTCAGTCTTTTGATGCGGCCTGATCTTATGGTTATAATTAATAAGAGTTACGTTGCTACTAATAAGCACTTAATCAAATACAAGTGTGAATCATGATCTTGAATGAAAGTTTCAACCAAATGTGGCATCCTATACCTAGAAGACAAGCCAATACGTGTTTTAACTATATTTATTTAACTCATGCGTGGTCTTTTCAGCCGGCTCGCCCTCGCTTTGGTTGTCTGCTTCTGTGTTTTGTTGTTCCATGCACCTACTCCAACTCATCTGGAACCACATTAATTTTTATTATATTAAGGCTTCTTGGACTAGTTCAATAGCTTATTTGTCTGGGAAAAGAAAATACAAGGCTAAAGAAAGACAAAAAATAAAGATAAAAAAATATAAACTTCAGCAAAATATAAACATTGGTCTGCATCCATATTGGATTGTATATTTACTCTCTATATAATAATAAAATATTATTAATTTAATAATTTTTTAATTTTAATTTTTATCATATTTTATAGTTCTACTAATTAAAATATTAAGAATAATTATATTCTAATTAAATTAATAATATTAAATATAAATATTAATAATAATTATGTTCTAATAATTAATTAATATTATATATTGAGTGTTTTAAGTATTTTATTAGTTAAATTTACTTAAAGTTGAATTTTACTATGAGAATGCTCTAAAGTATTTCTGTTCTAAAGAGTAAAGTCATTTTAATTTTTTTATTTAAAAAAATTGAAACAAAAAGAAATGAAAATGAGTATACTGTCAGAACAAAAAGGACATGAAAAAGATACGTTAAATCATGTGCACTGCGGGGCTATTAAGGACCTTTTGGTAAAACATGATCCTTCATTAAATTTTACAAGGGAGCTACATGTCAAATAGTTAAAGGTCTTAAGAACCTTTTGGTAAAATATGATCATTTATTAAATTCTACAAAAGAACTACACGTCAAATGGTAAAGTGTCTTAAGGGTATTTTGGTATAACAGGATTTAATAGACTTAACCTAAAAATAACGCCACTTATTATAATAAAGTATATATATATGCTTCGCCAATACATAGGTTGCCAATGTTGACTCGTACGATTTCTTCATTATTATTTCTTATTAATTTATACCGCTTCATCTTCTCCAATTTGGGCTCCAAATTCTTTGCTTCTTTCGTACTTAATTCATCCAAATTAATTAAAAAAAAAAAAAAAGTCTTCGACCCTCTTGTATATATTATGTATGAGTTAGCCCCTTCCCCTGCCTATATATTACCGACATCATCAATTCATCAGTACTGCACACTCATTCTAACATCTCTCTCTCTCTCTCCTTGCTTTCTACGTGTGACAGAATAGAAATGGCGAAGTCACCAGAGGAAGAGCACCCCAAGAAAGCCTTTGGATGGGCAGCCAGAGATACTTCTGGGGTCCTCTCTCCCTTCAAATTCTCTAGAAGGTATTCTTTCTTGATCTACATGCATGATCAATTTGTTGGAGCCAAACATAAACGAAATCGGATAATTTTCTCATGAGAAATGTTCTTGGCCAAAAGCATTTTCTTGTCCACAACAGGAATATTATCAAATCGCAAAAATTCTTATTTTGTATATTCTGAATCGCAGGGCAACTGGAGACAAGGACGTAACGTTCAGAGTTCTTTATTGTGGGATATGCCACACGGATCTTCACATGGTGAAGAATGAATGGGGCAATACCGCCTACCCACTTGTCCCTGGGTATGTTCTCTTGCAATCCTTACATGTTTTTATAGGAACTGTGTGGCCTAAAACAAATTCAACACAAACTGATTGCTTTTGATGCACAAAGTAATTATTTTTATTTTCCTGAAAAGGAAGCAACATTGATTCGATGATATTAATGGTAATTAATGTGTCTCTAAAATCATGTTAACTGAACTGCATGGTGCAGGCATGAGATTGTGGGTGTAGTGACAGAGGTGGGGAGCATGGTAGAAAACTTCAAAGTTGGAGACAAGGTTGGCGTAGGCTTCATGGTTGGAGCCTGTCATTCGTGCAATAACTGCGCAAACAACCTTGAGAATTACTGTCCAAAATCGATCCTCACCTCTGGATTCAAGTACCATGATGGAACCATCACATATGGAGGCTACTCTGATATCATGGTCGCGGACGAGCACTTTGTGATCCGTATTCCGGACAATCTGCCACTTGATGCTTGTGCCCCTCTCCTATGTTCCGGGATCACCGTCTACAGCGCCATGAAATTTTATGGGCTCGATAAACCTGGTATGCAAGTGGGTGTGGTTGGCCTTGGTGGGCTTGGCCATGTGGCTGTGAAGTTTGCCAAAGCTATGGGGCTTAAGGTGACAGTGATCAGTACCTCGCCAAAGAAGAAGAAAGAAGCCTTGGAAAGCCTTGGTGCGGATTCATTTTTGGTGAGCAGTGACCAAGATGAGGTGCAGGTACGTACAGAGTTGCTAACAATGTTAACAATTTACTGAGCCATGACAATATTTGTGCTGGATATTAATTGGTTTCTAACTTCATCAATAATTAATCAATTTTTATAGGCTGCCCAGGGAAAATTGGATGGAATCATTGATACGGTCTCTGCAATGCACTCTCTCGTGCCTCTAATTGGCCTGTTGAAGTTAAATGGAAAGCTTGTCTTGGTTGGTGCACCAGAGAAGCCGCTTGAGCTACCGGCCTTTCCTTTAATCATGGGTAAGCATGTAATTAGGGGATTCGAAGTTTCGTGCAATGTGAAATATTGGAGACAGTAATCCATGACCATGAGACATTGATATGCTTGCTCTGTTTTTCTTATTTTCTTTTTATTGTACGTTTTTTGTTAGCAGCTTCTAATTATGGTTGCTAGTATGCATTTCCCCCGAAAGATCGTTGTATTGATGAGAATTTTGGATTGACAGGAAGGAAGACAGTGGGTGGTAATCTTATTGGAGGCATCAAGGAGACGCAAGAAATGATTGATTTTGCAGCCAAACACAACATTACACCCGACATTGAGGTTATTCCAATGGATTACGTGAACACTGCCATGGAGCGCCTTCTGAAAGCAGATGTCAAATACAGATTTGTCATTGACATTGGGAACACATTGAAGTCCAACTCTTGAACTTTGCTAACTTCTGTTATGAGTGTGTCCTATATGCTTTGTTACAGGATAGACCTTTTTAATTTCTTAATTTACGTTGCTTCGAATTGTTAGAGATATATTAGGTTTGAGTCAGTGCCGGTACTTGAGTTATATTTTAATAAAGATAAAAGATATTTGCAATGCGAATTGTGCAACCGCCGCGTAATCTTTTTGAGAAAAGTGAATAAAACATAAGACCTACATAAAAAAAAAATTAATTTTTTAATAGTGAATCTCACTCTTTTTCAAAGCGATTATGTGGTGTTTACGCACTTTACCATTGTATGTAGCATTTTACCGTTGTATGTAGAATTACTCTTTAATAAAACCGTCTCTCCTAATGTATTTTCCATACTTTGTCTCATGTTCTTGTATTTTGGCGTCGATCTTGTCTGTTTTATGTACAATTCTACAAAGATTTTTGGACCAAATAAAAATCAATGGTTGATATTCGAAACCTACAACTCATTATGGCGTTCCGATCGAACGTGTAATCTCTCAAAATAAATCTTGTATTATGTTTGATATTCAACTACTCCAGCACAATTAATTTAAACACCACAAAGTCTCAAAATAAACTTCTTCCAAAGTACTAAGTCAACGGTGCAAAAAAAAAAATTTCTAAATAAAATTCTCCAATAACCAAAGTACTCTCTTTGTACTTAATCTACTATGCTCACATCTCTTTACCCATTTATTCTTGATCCTTAGCTAAAACATTTGAAAATATTGTGGAGATAAGAGATGAGTTATCATCAACTCAATAAACAGAGATTCACAGACTATATATTAGTATGTAAACATGAGCCATTTACAGAGTGCAGAATGCAAAATGCAGAACAAAACATTTTTACTTTCATAATGTAGAACAAAACATGTTATCAAAATATCAGAGCGATAGTCTCAAAAGTATTCATATACAAAAGTCCTTTGGCATAATATAACTAAAAATCATCATATCATATCAGAGGATCATATTAGAACAGATGCCATGTTGAACCCCCGTGGTAGGGTTGTGCACGTCTATGGTTAGCCAAGCATAACATTTCGCTATTTTGTGATCAATGTGATGCATTCAAAATAAAGACCACTATTACATCTCGTGGCGAGGCCTTCAATTGTATCCCATGGCAGGACCGGAGGCTATTATTATGTCCTGTGCCGGGGCCAGAGGCCACAATTGTATCCCTTGGCAAGGCCATGAATCAGAGCAAAACAGAAATATTGGTACCAACACATTAACAGAATCAGAAATATTAGAATTAGAACCATAAAACATAAAACATATTTGCTTAATAGTATCACAACCCAAACCATAAAACATTCGCCAAAAAGTTAATATCCCAAACAAGCTAGCCACTAACTTTACTAATGAACCCCATGGAACCAGAGCTGTAAAAAGGTCCTACATCCATTTCTTCCCTAGCTACACACCATGGAACCAGAAAAATCAACACCAACTGTAAATCCCACCATCATCAACTCAGCCACCCATTTTATCACCTTGAAGCTCACCATTGACAACTACTTACTATGGAAAGCTCAAATCCTCCCATTCCTCAAAGGCCGTTAGTTATTTGAATATATAGATGGCTCTATGCCGATGCCTTCTCCTACAATTGAAGGAAATATCAACCCATAGTACACCAAATGGGTTCTACAAGACCAGTTGATTATTTCTGCCATTAATTCCACCCTTACAGACACAATTCTAGAGCAAGTGCTTGAATGCACCACCTTACACAGTTTGTTCTCTGCCCAAACTGCAACACATACTATGCAAACCCAGTGCCGATTGGCAACACTAAAGAAAGGATCTGAAACCATCATTGAGTATTTCCACAAAGCTAAATCGCTAGCTGCTTCCCTTAGTGGTACTGGACAACCACTTTCTTCTTCTGAGTTTATTACTTCCCTCTTGGTTGCTTCGGGTACAGACTATGAGTCCCTCATCACCTCTATCACCACTCGACTAGATCCTTTGTCCTCATCACAAGTTTATAGTTATCTTCTCAACCATGAGTCATGACTAGCCCATCAGACACAATTCCTTCTCTCAGGTAGCCCTCTTGCAGCCCATACTACCACCACTAGACCATCCTCAACTCCATCTAACCGAGGTCGTGGTCATGGCCATGGCTATTGGCGAGGTCGTGGTAGTGGCCATGGTGGTTCCTTTTCAAGTCCCAACTTCTTTTCAAACCAACCCAATACCAGACCCATATGCCAAGTTTGTCAAAACTCTGGTCACATAGCTTTATCATGTTACCATCATTTTAATCAATCTTACCAAGCCCTAACACCACCCTCTCTTACTACCCATTATACAACCCTTCCAGCTTCAAGATTTCATTTAAACAATTGGTTCCCAGACACAGCAGCAACAAATTACTTCACGGCAGACTTCTCCAATCTTAATTTGGATTCTGCTCCTTATCATGGCACTGACCAAGTCAGCATTGGAGATGGCTTCTCTCTTCCCATTCAAAATACTGGCACTGCTCAACTTCATACACCCTTTGGAGAATTTCTTCTCTGAAAACTTTTGAATGTTCCTTTGATTACTCGCAATTTATTATCTGTGCGTCAAGTTTGTTTAGATAATTCTGTCTATTTTGAGTTTCACTCCTATGGTTTTTTTTTGTGAAGGATCTGCATACTCAGGACATACTCATTCAAGGATTTGTTAGCAATGGCCTCTATGTTCTTCACTCGGATGCTGAGACCTCTTCTCCCACCACGTCTTCTTCCTCTACTGTTTTGCTCTCACATGAGGCCTTCATTGGTGAAAGAACATCCCCGCATATATGGCATTCACGCCTAGGCCACCTTTCTCCATGTACCACCTCCTTCACCATCTATGACGCCCTGACTCTCACGTACTGAAACGCGGGAATCATGATGTCGGGATGATGACAACCCGGGTCATGCAGCCCAACGGTAAGTGCTCAAGTGTGTGCAACATGTAAAAAGTGCACAACAAAAGTCATAGTGGTTAATTAAAAGTTAGCCAACCAATTACCCGAAATTTAAATACAGATTTCCAAAATAAAATGCCTTTAAAAAGTTATGCAGTTATCTAATATAAATATAATACAAACCAAATACATAGCCAACAAGTGGGAGACAAATCCTAATACACGAGCAAGTGAACCCAAATCACTTCTCCGGCGGAGCCAAATCCTTAGGCTCTACATCAATATTATCTGCATCAAAATCTACGGTATCATAAAACGGTACACCAAAATCTCATTTTGGCTCAAAACAATAATCCACCATTTTTCCAGAAAATGGTTCACATAAAATCATTTTATCCAAAACACGTCATTTTTCCAGAAAATGACCCATTAACCAATTTTTCTGTATGCGCCATGATCTCCCCTAGGGACCATCTGCACAACCTGACTCCCTCCGTCACACCATGGGTAACGACCATGCTAGTGACTTCGTAACGAGCGATGCCCAGTTCCGCACCTAGCACGTTCGTGGCCAAGCATCCTCTAACCGCCGCCAGCAAGAAGGGCTATGGAGTCGGCATGAGAGCGTTACCATCCTGTCCAATCCCGTTGTCGCCCAGCAACAACCCAGGGGACGTCACTCAGTATATTCAGCTCCCGAATGACCAGAGGAGCTCCACCGAGATAATACCCCATCTCGGCTTGGAGTCATGATACACACGCACCCAAAAACCATTTCTCACATGAAAAGCCTGTTTTCAAATATACACATGAACATGTATGCAATTATGCCAAAACCCATTTTCATATACAAACATGAACATGCGTGCAATTATGTATTGTACAAGACACGAGACAAATATCCAACAGTAAGCAAATCCCAGCATAATCCAATCACACAAACAACTTCATCCTCTAATCCAACCGACCCCCTTACTCCTCGGACTCAGTCCGGCACAACCAACCAATTCATAGTAAATATGAGTTAGTGCAAAAATACATTTAAATCTCAAAAGTTATTTGGAAATATACTTACAACGCTATAATATAATCTTCGAAAGATCAAAGAGGTGCTAGAAGTTGCGGCACAACAACGTAACAATGTATTTTAGACTATGGATGTGGGTCTCAAAAACTTAACTTTTGAACGGGGACAAACGAAGACTTGGGATGGCTAGGGAAGGGTTTAGGGGTGTTGGTGAAGCTAGTGGTGGTGGTGGTTGGCCATGGGTGGTGGTGTGGGTTGGAGGCCAAAAAGTTCAAATCGGAAAATGAGTTAGAGGAGCTTCAAGGGTGGTATATTGGAGCTACAGATGGGTGGATTTGGTAGCTGGGAGGCCGCCGATGCTGTGGTGAAAAGCTAGTGGCCAACGGTGGCGAGCGAGCTCAAGAGTGTCGTGGCTTGGAGCTGTGTGTAGGGGCTGATGGCGGCGAGGGAGGAGCTGAAAATGGTTGGGTGAGGTCGCCGACCAGAGGGAAAGAGAATGGGAGGGACGGTGTCGCTCAAGGAAGGCGCACGGCGACGCTGTGGGTGGATGAAGAAACGGACGGGGGAAAGGGGAGGAGGTGTCGTGCGTATGAGGGAGAGCATGGGAAAAAGAAAGGAGAGAGAGAAAGAATGAAAAATAAAAATAGGAGAAAGAAAAAAATGGGAAAAAGAAAAAGTGAGGGAAAGAAATGAAGTCCAATTTTTTCATCTTGGGTCTCAAATTGATCCAACGAAAATGATTTCAAAACGGCAATTTAAATAAAACTAATTTAAACACAATGACTAAGTAAAATAAAAATATAAAATTCAACAATAAAATAATTTAAAATAAAGAGAATTTTAAATGATGAACAATAATTAATAACAATAAAACACATTGAATTAAATTTCAGAGTTAAAAGTCATTAAATAATATCACGTAAATCATCTAAAATTTAAAACAAGAAAGCTCATAATCCTAAGAAATGCAATAATTACTTAGTGAAAATAACGTAAATACGAGGTATCACATCCTCCCCCCTTAAAATAAAATTTTGTCATCGAAATTTGTAAGGCCAAACATCAGTGCCAAAGCAGGATACAAGATACAACTCAGAACATGCATGAGAAAAACACACCATCAACAACTTCAAAACAAACATGAGTAATACTCTCCCAAGTCTACTCCTATAGGCGATTCCATCCTACTTGCACTAGTCCTCCAGTGGCACATCACGCCCATTATTCCTAGGGTAGCTATATTATTCAAATTCTCCTTTTCCACAAGAACCTTAATACAACATCTAGTAAATTCCAATGATTAATAGCTCCATTCGATAATCTGTACTAACCTCAATTGACTCCTATGGTATAACTTCCAAACCATAATTGTATACTACACTTTGGTAACGTAATGCCCACTTCCAAAGTTAACCATCAAAAACAAAATTTGCACAACCAAATGATTAATCTCCAATTACAAGTATCTTCTCAAAATTTCAAGTCACCACTCACCACTAATTTCTCAAAATCGGCACAAATTTGAACTCCTAATTACAACCAAAATATCACACTCCTGCTGCACACTCTGATAATTCGCCACATGCATAAAATTTATGTCGACATAAAAACAACACCATCGAGTACTAGGTGGCTCCATACCTACTAACTAGAAAACTCTTGCCACATTTTGGTAGAAAATACTCTCTTTCCCAAAACCATGAGTTATCACTCATATTCCTCAAATAACTCCGCTGCTTTAATCAAAATCAATACTCCGCAAAATACATCTATGATCATTGACAGAAAACCAGTATCAATCAACCTCAGCATCCCAAATTGAAAACAAGTAACATCACCCCAAAATACACCATCTAAGATAAGAAACATACCCTAAAAGGCTCGAATCCAACCCAGCCAACCAATAAGAGCGCCTATAAACTTCTACCCCAAAACCTAAACCCAAAAGCTTATCACCTAAATTCTGAATATCATCTAATCTAGTAGTGACTAAACTCACTACGAACCACCATTGACTTCACCAAAACATTATCGAAACCTTCTTGGTAACTCGGCCACCTACTTCTACTTCTATAAGCTAGTATTAGTATGACTAGTTCCTTCAATAGCACTTCACTATTAAACCTCAAGGTAAGCCATATTGCTCAAATCTGCAATCGACCAAAAACTATTGCACAATACCCATGGATCCTAATGCTTTATTAACTCACATACTTGATTATGTTATCCACTGTTGATGCCTAAGCTTCAACTTCCACGATGTTATCATACACCATACATGGCGACCCAACAATCTCTCTTCAAGTTAAATAACAATGTCCATAATTCTCTCAACTAGACTCTCAATCTGCAAAGGAGAGTATAGCCTCAAAATTTAAATTCCTTGGCGACCTCAAGTCACAATTAATTCCTGAAGATAATCACAACAATTATTGCCAACCAACATTCCATTGGGTAACCTGCTTCGATTGCACACTCTAATCGACTCACCAAAAACTCCAAGTCAAAATCTCTTGAATTTAATACTATTGTGTCAACTCCTCTTCAACACCTACCAAAGCCACTTCTTCCAAACAAAAAATGAGACTATGACCTGTACTCTCCGAAATCTATACATACTAACAACTATTACGCGTTGATCTCATGCATGCTTAGCCAAAACCAATACTCCTCCAACATGCAAGTGATCCATCACTACCATTTCCATCATCTGGACCTATATCCTCGAAATCAACAAGAATCATTTCCTAAATCTGCACCATCTATTATCCTTAAAATTGATATGAATCAAATCCTAAACCTGCCACTGTAACCTCGAGATAAAACCAATCATTTCCTAAACTAGATCAACATCTTCAATCCTCAGAAAATACACGACCTAGATCATTCCCTTCCACCCCCAAAGAAATTCTCTCCGGAAAAGTTCTCATATCAGTAACTCAACCCTGATGAACCCCACTTTAATGGTTACAGACTAATCAATCTCCAAAATAGATCAAGCTAGCATACCAAGTCTACAAAACTAAGAACTCAAATCTTATTATAATTCAATCCTTCAAATCTGCAATTCTACAACCTTAAATTATATAAGAATCAATCTTTGAAATCTACAAGATCGATGATCTTAAATCTAAAACAATCGCCTAAAAAACCTTGTAGATTCTAAAGCCCCAAATGATACCAAATTGCTTATACGAGTCGGCAAAATCTAAAACTTCTAATTTAATTAATCCCTCAAATGCTTGTTGAACTTACAACCTTAAATCGCATAAACTTATTTCCTAAAAACTATAGGGCCTCAAACCTTAGATGAACTTCTCATAAATCTATCATTGAAGTTCGTTGAACTTACAACCTCTTATTCCATAGACTCATTACATAAATTCTACGGAACCTAAGACCTCAATTATATATCCTAAGCGATTTAAAGCTATTCCCCTCCTCAGTTGCGACTTGAGTTCTTACTCCATAGAGTTCAACTAGACCATGTCGTTCCCTTCGAGCCTCGATATTAAAAAAAACACCAATCGCTAAGAGTTCAGGCCTACTACACTAAATGTTCATGCCTAACAATGACATTCACGGTCGTACCATCTTCCTGTCATAGCGTAACCCTTAACCCACTCTTCAACTCCGGACAAAACAAACAAAACAAAACAAAACAAAATAAAATAAAATAAAATAAAATTTCATAAATAAAATAATATACGACAAAATGAATAAAACAAATAAAGTAGCTCACAATAACATAATTAAAACAAATAAAATATCCTACCATAAAATAAAACGAATAAAATAAAATAACATACAATAAAATTTACAACTTAAAAAAAAAATTATGGTACTTCACCTACAAGACATATGGTTTTACCCAGAGCCGAACTGCTCTGATACCACTCGTGACGCCCCGACTCTCACGTATGGAAATGCGGGAATCATGATGTTGGGATGATGACAACACGGGGTCACACATCCCAATGATAAGTGCTCAAGTGTGTGCAACATGCAAAAAACGCACAACAAAAGTCGCAGTGGTTAATTAAAAGTTAGCCAGCTAAGTACTAGAAATTTAAATACAGATTTCCAAAATAAAATGTCTTTAAAAAGTTATACAGTTATCCAATATAAATAATACAAACTAAATACGTAGCCAAAAAGTGGGAGACAAATCACATTACACGAGCAAGTGATCCCAAATCACTTCTCCGACGGAGCCAAATCTCAGGCTCTACATCAACATCATCTGCATCAAAATCTACGGTACCATAAAACGGTACTGTAGGGTAAGGAATACCACATGAGATATGAATCTCAATAAGTAACATTCCAAACAACTCACGAGATAAAAGTGCATTAGTGCAACAACAAATATGCGTGCATGTGATGGAATATGCATCAGACCCAAAACATTATTTTTCCCAAAAATGAATATTTTCCAACTCATGCCATTTTAGCCGACACAATAATCTACCATTTTCCCAGAAAATGGTTCACATAAAATCCTTTATCTCCATTAAAAAAAAAAATCCTTTTATCCAAAACACGCCATTTTTCTAGAAAATGACTCATTAACCAATTTTACTGTATGCACCATGATCTTCCATAGGGACCATCGGCACACCCTGGCTCCCTTCGTCACACCACAAGTAACGACCTTGCGAATGATTTCGTAACGAGCGTTGCCCAATTCCGCTCCCAGCGCGTTCGTGGCCAAGCATCCTCTAACCCCCGCCAGCAAGAGGGGCTACGGAGTCGGCACGAGGGCATTACCATCCCGTCCGATCCCGTTGTCGCTCAGCGGCAACCCAAGGGACGTCACCCAGTATATTCCGCTCCCGCGTGACTAAAGGAGCTCCACCAAGATAATACCCCATCTCGACTTGGAATCGTGATACACACACACCCAAAAATCATTTCTCACATGAAAACTCAGTTTTCAAATATACGCATGAACATGTATGCAATTATTCGAAAACCCAGTTTTCATTTACAAACATGAACGTGTGTGCAATTATGCATTGTACAAGACATGACACAAATATCCCATAGCCAACAAATCCCATCATAATCCAATCACATAAACAACTTCATCCTCCAATCCAACCGACCCCCTTACTCCTCGAACTCAGTCCGGTACAACCAACCAATTCTCAGTAAATATGAGTAGTGCAAAAATGGATTTAAATCTCAAAAGTTCTTTAGAAATATACTTATAGTGCTATAATATAATTTTAGGAAGATCAAGGAGGTGCTAGAAGTGGTGGTACAATAACGTAACAATGTATTTTGGACTATGGCCGTGGGTCTCAAACACTCAACTTTTGAACAAGCACAAACGAAGACTTGGGATGGCTAGGGAAGGGCTTAGGGGTGTTGGTCAAGCTAGTGGTGATCATGGTTGGAGGTTGGAGGCCAAAAAGCTCAAATTAGAAAATGAGTTAGAGGAGCTTCAAGAGTGGCAGATCGGAGCTGAGGATGGGTGGGTTAGGTAGCTGAGAGGCCGCTGATGTTGTGGTGAAAAGCTGGTGGCCAATGGTGGCATGATGGCAGCGCACGAGCTCAAGGGTGCTGAGGCTTGGAGCTGCGTGTGGGGGCTGACGGTGGTGAGGGAGGAGCTAAAAATGGATGGGTGAGGTCGCTGGCCAGAGGGGAAGAGAATGGGAGGGGCAGTGTCACTCACGGACGACACACGGCAGCACTATGGGCTGAAGAAGAAACGTACGGGGGAGAGGGGAGGGGGTGTCGCACGCGGGAGGGAGTGCAGGGGAAAAAGAAATGAGAAAAAGAAAGAAGGAAAAAGAAAAATATGAGAAAGAAGAAAAAGGGAGGGAAGGAAATGAGGTCCAATCTTTTCATCTTGGGTCTCAAACTGATCCAACGAAAATGATTTCAAAACGGCAATTTAAATAAAACTAATTTAAACACAATCACTAAGTAAAATAAAAATATAAAATCCAACAATAAACTAATTTAAAATAAAGATCATTTTAAATGATGAACAATAATTAATAACAATAAAACACATTGAATTAAATTTCACAGTTAAAAATTATTAAATAATACCACGTAAATCATCTAAAATTTAAAACAAGAAAGCCGTAATCCTAAAAAATGCAATAATTACCTAGTGAAAATACACGTAAATAAGGGGTATCACACCATCTGTCGGTTTCAACTTCCAGTCACTACTAGCACAGCTTCTTCTCCTTGCTCTGCCTACTCTAAAATCAAGTCTCATGCTCTTCCTTATCCTCCTACTCCTCCCCGTTCACAGAAGCCTTTGAACTTTTATTTCTTGATGTTTGGGGGCCGGTGCCTGTGATATCCCTTGCTAGTTATCTTTTTTTTTTTCTTTTTCTGTCAATTGTAGACAATTTTACCAAATATATTTGGTTCGTTCCACTTCACAGTAAGTCTGATGTCCCTACTATATTTTTGGCTTTTCTACGTTACATGAGTAACACTTTTTCTTATTTCTATTCAATCTAATTGGGGAGGTGAGTCTCGTCCCCTTCCTGCTTTATTTAAATCATTCGACATTTCTCACCGTATCACTTGTCCATATTCTCATCCTCAAAATGGTAGTGTTGAGAGTGTCATCGTCACATTGTTGAGACTGGGCTTTCACTTTTAGCCTATGCTTCGGTTCCCAAAAAATAGTGGATTGAGGCCTTTCAAACTACCGTTTTCCTTATCAATCGTATGCCCACACCAATTCTTAATAATATTTCACCTTTTCAAGTTCTCTTTCATCATTCCCCCAATTATTCATTTTTGTGCATTTTTGGCTCTGGGTGTTGCCCCAATTTACATCCATTTAACCATCACAAAATGGATCTTCGCTCTTGACTATGTGTCTTCATGGAATATAGCCCAGATTATAAAGGATACAATTGTCTACATATTCCAACAAGTCAAGTCTACATCTCACGTGATGTTCGCTTTAATGAGGCCTGCTTCTCTGTTGCTTCGGCATCTGGCCCCTCTGCTGCGTTGGGCCCAGTCCACTATTCCTCTTAGCTATGTATTTCTTCTTCATATATGTCTCCCACTAGGCCCGGTCCTTCCCCTCACTCAATTAATGAGCCCAAATCATCTAACCACCTATATTCACTTTGGGTCCAAACCTTCCCTTCTACATCCTCTCCTCAATCTCCCTTGCCTTCATCTTCTCCCAACACAAACCCTAATGAATCTTCCTCTACACTCTTACAACCTGCATCTCTCTTGGCTCTTCTCGCTCGGCCTTCAACAACTCACCCTATGGTAACCTGTTCAAAAGCAAACATACATCGTCCTCTTCTCCAATCCGATGGCACCATCTCGTTGCCCCCTCCGAAACCTTTCCTCTCTCTCACTGTCTTTGAGTCCTCTGCATTCTTGAGGAACCTTCCTCCTACACTGAAGCTTCCAAGTTCTTGGAGTGGTGTGCTACAATGGCCACCAAATTTCATGCTCTTCTCCAAAATCAAACGTGAGATTTAGTCCCTCTCTCGTTTGATCTAAATGTCTTAGGGTCCAAATGGGTACTTAAGACCAAGAGGCGTGCTAATGGAACCCTTAAGCGTTGCAAGGCTCACCTTGCACCAAGGGTTTCCACCAACAAACCAGTCTTGATTATACAGAGACATTTAGTCTTGTTGTAAAACCAGTTACCCTTCGTCTATTAGTCTCCATTGTTGTGACTAGTAAATGGCCTTTACATCAACTTGACATTTATAACGCCTTCCAACATGGTGACCTAGAGGAGGACGTCCACATGCAACAACCACATGGTTCTGTAAATCCTAACTTTCCTACTCATATTTGTAAATTGCAAAAATCCATCTATGGTTTCAAACAAGACCCTATGGCTTGGTTTTTGAAGCTAAGTAATAAATTGTTAGCACTTAGTTTTTATGGTTCAAGATCTGATTCCTCTTTGTTTATTTTCTTTACTACGTCTGATTCAATTTATGTCTTCATCTATGTTGATGGCATTGTTGTGACTAGCTCTAACTCCTCTCTCATTACCTATTTTATTACTACCCTTTGGTGATTCCAATGGTCTGTTCATATCTCAGGCACATTATATTTCCGATTTATTAATTTCTACCAACATGCATAGTTCCAAACATGTGTCCACCCCTATGTCTGCCTCGGTGAAGCTCACTGCACTTGATGGCTCTTCATTTGAGAATCATCAACTCAATCGTAGTACTGTGGGCAGTCTCCAGTATCTTGCCTCTACTAGACCTTATATTTCTTTTGCTGTAAATAAAGTCTGTCAATTCATGCATTGTCCTTGTCTTCCTCATTGGCAAGCTATTAGAGCACTGGCATTGGACTAGGAAAATGCTAGCCAAGTCCAAATTTTGACTAAATTTTTTCAAAATCAGCTACATTCGACTAGCCAAATCACTTCAAGTAAAGTTATGAGCAATAGTAAGTAGAAAACCAAACACATATTTGGTGAGTTACTATTCACCAACAAAAATAATATTTTATTAAAAAGTATTCTGATTTTTTTCACTCACTCCCCGTCTCCTCTCTTGCTTCCTTCCCTTTCTTCTTCCTTTCTTTTTCATGTTAAATAATTTGTTTGGACAGTGAAAATTAAATTATTAATTAATATATGGAGTGTATTTGTAAAATATAAAAAATTTTATTAAAATATATAATATTATATTATTATTTTGACTTTAGAATGATTACTCTAATTTGGATTAATATCTTCAAATGTTTTGGCTTTAGCCAAAACCTCAAGTTTTAGTCAAACTATGGACTTGACAATGGGTAAGTCATTGCCAATGCTCTCAAGAGGATTCTTTGTTATCTTCGTCTCACTACTAATTTTGGCCTGCACTTTTCCACTTCTTCTTCTTTTACACTTACTGCATTCTCTGATGCTAATTGGACTGGCTGCCCTGATGATCGTGTCAGACGCGTGGGGAACACGGACCAATAAGGTCCCAGGACACGGAGAATGTGGCGCTGGCACGTCCAATCAGCTGTCGGGAACTCAAATCGAGGAGAGGCATTCATTGAATGGCAGATGGCCTCAGGAACTCAACTGACGGGCGGATCATTGAAGATGATAGATGAAAGATGAAAGAGTCACGAGAACCAAGGAGACACACTCATTGAATGGACAACTGGCTTGGGGAACTCGAACTGACGGGAGCCAGACAGGTGACCCCAAGAGGCTGATGGGCAGTGCCGCAACTAGGAGGCACATTCAATTCCCACCACATTTCTGTGATAGGAATTCGTAGGGTACTGTGAGGGGAGTCCCCTTTGAGAGAGGGGCCCAGGCCCAAAGACCCCCAGCCCCCCCCCCAAGGGGGGACTTGGGAAGGTCAGGGGCCCAAACCGGGGTGTCGCATACCGAGCCCACTGTCACAGGGCCACCCTGATAAGGCTTTGGCACCAAGCTTGACTATGCTAAGGACCCCACCATAGGGCAGTGATTGGCTTGGGGCTCGGAGAACTACCGAGCCTTGCCATGAGTTACATTGCAAATTATCACCACAGGACTCAGCCGGCTAGGCTTACCCGGTCGAGGGCACACCAGGCGCGAGACAGATTGCACGCTAGGGAACCCAGCACGCAATGATGTGATGCCATAGGTACCATAGGATGGGTCGTCCACGACCTAACACCATGCGACAGCAGGAGGGTGGCAGTAGGTCTGACCCAGGCACGACCTGACATTCCACGATCTCCCTTAGCAGAATGAGCCGTGACCTGACACACTGTCATGATAGGGATGGTAGCAGGCCTGACCCAGGCACAGCTTGATAGCCCCACGATCTCTCTCGGTAGTCGAGTACAAACCAGGTATAAGTAACAACCATTCCTTTTCAAGAGCCTTTGCTCCTTCTTAGCTGTAGGTCCAGTGAGTTTGGCTGTTGTGGTACTGCTTGGGCTATGAAACACAACATCAACGATCCAAACAAAGAATGCTTTACCACCTCCATGCTTAAGATGTCGATGCCCACTTATGTTGAGCTTCATGTAGTTCCATTTTAGGGTTTTGATATTGTTGTTTAAAGCAAAGTTTGCCAAAAATATAAGTCTCTAAGTGTTTGAAAAATAAGTGAAAATTATGTTCTTAATTCAATACATGTTATTTAAACCCATAAAATATTATTATTATATCTATATATATCTTTAAATATATGGAAATGTTTTACCAAATCAAAAGTGTGGAAAAACTCATACACAGTGACTTTATCATATAGAATATAAATAATCTATTTTATCATAATTAAATAAATCGTGTGGAAAAACTCAAATTTGTGTAGTGAAAAATACGACACACATACACGACAATAACGAGACACACAGTGCAATAGTTGTAGAAACACAAGAATCAAACACATATACACAACACATAATTTAACATGGTTTGGCAACATGCATAAATCTACAAAGAGCAGGGAATTTTATTCCAGAGGAGATAACAATCATACACAGTGATTTATAAGAGCTTCACTCACACAAATCTCAACTCTCTCTCAATTTATTGCTTCACACCATAATTATAGACAGTGTTGGAAACCTTAAAAACAGGATTCTTAGCTCAAATGGGCATTGAGCGCACGACGAGCAAGCATGAGTGAACAACCAATGCAATATTGGCTCAAGCAGTCTATAGAGCAAGGCTCGAGTAAACTCCATGTCTGATGTTCGCTCGATCGAGTGTGCCTCGAGCGAGTTCTCTGCCTGTGCTTTGCTCGAGCACCTAGTTAAGTAATAGTCAAGTGAACAATCTGTCTGGATTTTTTCAACTCACAAAACCAATCAGGCTCCATAACTCAACAATCTCCTACTTGGAGACTGATTCTCCACATGACAATCACTGTCTCCAGCACAAATCCTACCACCTCTACATCTCACATCTTCAAGTCAGAAGATGAACTGCAGTCGAACCCGACTCCAGTCTGTCACGTACATCGTCCTCAGTCAGCACATCTACTGGGTGACTAACAACTCCCACTACATTGGGAATATCCAATCTCGAATCAACCATGGCAAACATCAAAGAACTCGCTATTGACGTCCCCTTCTCTGATATGGGCGACTGGTCCCACTTTCTATTGCTAACATGTTCTGGCTTCAATCTCTTGTGCAACCTTAGCTTCCTCCCTGGAAGTCCAGTCAAATTCTTATCAGCAACTCCCACTTGCCCGATATCCTGTCTCGCAATATTTCCCATTATACCATGGTTCACCACCTTTTGTCAACAGGATATAGTTTAAGGCAGGTGACCACCGTGGAGGTCTAGTTATCCTGAAAGCTCTACGAGCATCATATGTAGGTGTAGACATCCCTGGAACACTAGATGCTCTGTCCCCATCTCTCACTACTTTGCATCGTAGTCTTGAGAGATTTCCACATGCTTATATGAGGAACAACAAAACTGACTACATTTTGCTTCCCTATCCGATTCACGAAATCAAGCTTGATTTGTTGTAGTCATGTATTTGGTTGCACATCACTGGACCTTGATGTCAAATACAAAGTGTCAATTCTCTTACCACACGCCAAGACCACTACACCCTTTGTGACATCCACACTCTAACAGAAAACACTACTTAATGACCGCTATCGTTAAGCTATCCCACAGAGGTTGGACTTTTCTCAGGTCTAGAATGTGTCTATCTTTATCAACCATGTACATCTGCCCCAAATCACAGGTGGTATGGAATAAAGCACTCGAATCCAACACCTAATCATCAACCAGACTGTGCACTGCAAGAAATAAAGCGTCTTGTCTTTCTTCAACCGCCACGTTCACAGCGTCATCTTCAATCTATTTTTGATTCCGACAGTCTCTTTTGATGTGGCCCAATTGCAACAATTTGAGCAAGTGATGTGCTGCTTAGATCTTGACTTGCTCCTGTATGAGGACCTTTTATGTCCCCTGTCCTGATCTTCAACACTCAGGGTAGAACCTATAGCAGAAAACTTCCCAAATTCTTTCCTCCGTACCTCTACAACGAGGATTATGTCACGTACGTTATCGTAATTCAATTTCATCTTGCCGATTGAATTACTTTCTGCCATCCTCATGGCCTCCCAACTATTTGGCAACAATACCAATAGATCAATGCTCTAATCTCATCATCAAACTCAATCTCTAGAGAAGACAATTGATATGTGATTATATTAAAGTCATTCAAATGTTGGGCCACAAACGTACCTTCTGTCATTCTTAGATTGAACAGTTTTTTCATCAGATGCAATTTGTTATTCACTAACGTCTTTTCGTACTTACTTGACAAAGCCGCCATTAGATCTGCTGTCATTCTCTCCTTAATAACGTTGTGCACGATTTGGTTAGGGTGAGCCGAATAACTCCCAGAACCTGTCGATCCAGCAGATTCCACTCAGCATCGTCCATGCTCTCCAGGTTCTGTCCCAACAAAGGAAGATAAAGTCTTTTCCAATAGAGATAATCATCTATTTGCATCCTCCAATAACCAAAGCCTATCACATCAAAATTCTCGATTCCAACCTTCACATCTTCTCTAGCCATCGTTCGGTCCCGAACTCCAACCTTAAAGCTTTGATACCAGCTGTTGTGAAAAACACCACGCCCACACACAACAATAACGAGCCATACAGTGAAATAACTACAGAAACACAGGAATGAAGCGCACACACATGACACACAAGATTTAATGTGGTGTGGTTCGCCAACGTGCCTACATCCGTAGAGCTGCAGGAGATTTTAGATAAGATTAGAATCGCACACAATGAATTACAAAAGTTTCACTCTACTCATACAAATCTCAACTCTCTCTCTCTCTAGGGCTTTTTTTCTCTCACAATATTGCTATATAGCTTTGCTATTCCTTTCAGTTCAATCTGATACATTCTGAATATAAACATAACTTATTTGTAGTGTATGGCACTAGAAACCCTAATCTGACAAAAAAAGGATTCTTCGCTCGAGCAGGTGTCGAGCATTCTGGGAGCGAACAACCAATCCAACATTGGCTCGAGCAGTCTGTCAAGCGAGCCTCAACAAATTCTCTTTCCAACATTCACTCAAGCTAATAATCGAGCTCACCTCGAGCGAACTCTTTGCCTAGATTTCGCTCGAGAGCCAAGTTGAGCGAATACAATTTGTCTGCACTTTTCCAGCTCACAAAACCGCTCAGAATCCATAACCCAACAATTTGTTTAAAAAATAAATGAACTATACTTAAACATAAAATATAAATCCATAATAAGATCAAACTGGACTCATGTTCAACTAAAAATTAAATGAATGGATCATGACCAACCACAACTCACTTTGTTAGAAAATACTTGCTCTTTTATAAAGTTTTCATGAGTAATACATAACACATAACTAGGGTTGTTTTCACATTTCTTTTTCAAAACATAATATGTAGATTTTTCACAAATCAATCTCAGTTCATTTTCTTTTTATACAAAATCCAGAATAAGAACTCTGCTTACTTTGACTTTTTAACTTTTCTGAATTTCACAACAGTGCAAAGTTAATATGAATCATTACCTATAAAATAGTCACGTAACTTGCTTAAATTTTCAATTGAATACGTACTTCGTAATTAAAACCCTAGATATTCTCCTAAAGATGGGGCATTATCTCGATGGAGCTCCTCTGGTCACTCGGGAGCGGAATAAATTGAGTGACGTCCCCTAGGTTGTCGCCGGGTGACAACGGGATTGGACGGGATGGTAACGCTCTCGTGCCGACTCTATGACCCATCTTGCTGGCGGGGGCTAGAGGATGTTTGGCCACAAACGTGCTGGGCACATAGCTGGGCATCGCTCGTTACGAAGTCACATGCACGGTCATTACCCGTGGTGTGACGAAAGGAGCCAAGGTGTGCGGATGGTCCCTAGGAGAGATCATGGTGCATACGGTAAAATTGGATAATGGACTATTTTCTGAGAAAATGGCGTGTGTTGGATAAAAAGACTTTGTGTGATTCATTTTCTGAGAAAATGATGGACTATTATATTTTTAGGCCAAAATGAGATTTTGGCGTATGTTGAAAAATATTCTTTTTCGAAAAAAAGATGTTTTGAGGCTAAGACATATTTCATCATATGCATACATGATGGTTGGTCGCATTAATGCTTTTCTATCTCGTAGGTTGTTTGGATTATTACTTACCTGCTGTACCATTTTATGGTACCTTAGATTTTGTTGTAGACGAGGATGACGAGCCTTAGGGATCGGCTCTGCGGAAAGACTGGCATGTGGTTGCTTTTGGATTTTGGGATTTGCTTCCCTTCTGTTGATGTATTTGGCTTTTTACTTTATTTTTCGGACAACTGTATAATTTTTTAAATGCAACTTATTTTGAATATCTGTATTTAAAATTCTGGTACTTAGTTCACTTATTTATTTATCCGTTATGTTTTGTTGTGCACTTTGCATATTGCACACACTTGAGCACTTGTCGTTGGGATGCGTGACCTGTGTTGTCATCATCATGACGTTATGATTCCCGTATTGTTTTGTACGTGTGAGTCGGGGCTTCACAGTTGTCCTCTGTTGGTATGCTCCTCCTCCTCACCCATCATAGGCTGGTGGCCTGAGCCTTCTTTTGGTGGTGCTGGTGTTGAGTTGGCCCCATATCTCTTGGACTCCTTGATGCAGGATTTTGGACCACCACCACTCAACCAAGAACCAAATTGTATTGGCTTGTTTTCATCATGTTTGAACGAATGGTAGCCTCTCCCCTTGTGCCTTATTAGTCCACATTCGAAGCTGAAGTTATGGAGATGTTCATACTTAAAAGTAACCCAAGTTTTCTGATGGGGACCTTGAGTCGGCCATCTCCCATGAGCCAGGGGCTTATTGTTATCAACAAGCACTTTCACCCTAAGGAAATGACCCCATCCCATGTCATTATCATCTACCTCTACCTGTAAAACCTGCCCTATACTAGAAGTTATAAGCTCACCATATTGTCTTTTCATACCAGCTAGGGGGATGCTATGCAGTAGCACCCAAAAAGGCTTGTGCAAGAAGCTTAGGCACAAGTAGGAATGTTGCCATCAACTTCTTGAATAGCTGAAGTGGATCTATCAAAAGACTAAGGTCTGCCTTGGAGGATCTTTTGCAGATCTGAGACTAGTTGGAATTCCACAAGAAACATGTTCTCACCTACCTCTGTGAAACGCACCCGGTCTTGTGATCTCCAGACTTGAGGCATTGTTGACCGAAATTCTTCTTTGTTGAAGTTCTTATCAGTTGTAGCTAGAACTATAAGGCAGTTTTTGCCTTTTTGAGCTGTTGCCTCCAATGTTTTGTTTGATAAAAGTATAGTGTCATCTTCATTGTCAGTTAGTTTCAGACCCTCCCACAAAGTAGAGAGATAAATATCAGCCATGCATACAAGCTCCACTAATCTCATGGGAGACAGAACTCTCTTTCAGGACAGAGAGAAGAACCTTACTGCTAAGAGAAGGGATAGTTCTTCATAACCTTACGATGATTCTTCATAAGCTTCTAATTATGAATGTTCACAAATTCATTATCTTCAAGAATAAATTGAGTCAAAACATAAAAAATCATTATCCATGTTAATGCCAAAAATTGCACAATAGACCGGAAGAGAGGAAAGAATTATCCACGACCCACGAGATGATTCGAGCTTCAATATGGTGCGCGTCGCATTCATCCATAAAATAAATAATAAATCAGCGAATACAAGTAAATAAAGAGAGATACATGGATTTACATGGTATGACATAATGCCTACATCCATGGGTTGTTTGGTGGCGAAATCCACTATAATGGGTGATTTTACAATCTCTCATGGCCTCACATATCTCACAATACAATAGGAGAATTTAGGGAATATCCTCTGGAGTCTCTATGTATGCAGGTGGAGTTTGGGTGTAGGTAGCTTTTGTGTAAAGAGCTTGTAGAGAGTCAATGGAGAGTTCATCTGATTTGTGGGGGATCCCCTTATATATATAAAGGTCCTTACTTTGTGAAGCATTTTCCTATTAGAAGTCTAAGTCCTTTTTTCTTTTAGGTTTCTGCATCCCTTTCCTCCTAGGAGTCTGCGTGTCTTTCCTCTTAGGAGTCTGAGTCTACTTGTCCTATCTCTTAGCTTGATTTTCGACCTTATCTCGAGGCTAAATTATAGGCTGCTGATTTGACCCCTACAGATGCCCGCGATTCTTAAGGTCGATTTGATGTACACGAAGGCCTTGAGAAACTTCAATTTAATAATTTGTAGAATGAATTTAAAATTGATCCCTGATTTCCTGCCCGGTCCCTGATTTTCTATTTGTTTCCTGATTTTCTATTTGTTTTGTGCTAAGTGGTGGGGAGCTCAGCTTGGAGAGATAGGCGGGAGTTATACCCGACCGCATTTGGTGTGAGCGTGGAGCTCTACTTTGGCGGGAGATGTACTCGACTGCATTAGGCGCGAGCGTGGAGCTCAGTTTTGAGTTTGTTTATTTGCATAGATGTTCGTTGTGAGAGATCATTTATTGTCGATGAAGAGTGCATATTTCCATAATTAGTTTTTTGTAGGGGTGTCAAATCGTATTAACGGGTCGTGTTCGTGTCGTGTCAAGGCATGTATATTATACTATATGGCTTAACCCAAACCCAACCAGTTAAGCTTATCGTGTCAAAATCTCAAACTCTAACACGACCCATTAACAAGTTAACCCGTTTTGACCCGTTAGTGAATACTACAAAATAGGTTAACATGACACGACCCGACCCGTTTCAACCTGTTTATGTAAATAGGTTGAACAGACCCGAAATTATCCCATTTGACCTGATTAAGTTTAGTTTAATTTTAAATAAATGATAAAATCACAATATCTATAAAAAATATAAAACTGACTACAAGTCCAAAATTACAATCCAAACAATAAAAATATCGAAATTAAAATCTCAACAATTTTACTGTTAGGTATAAGGGTATAATTGTAACTTTAACTTTCTTAACGGGTTATAACGGGTTGAAATGAGTTGACCCGTTAAGCAATCGTATCTTAATGGGTCAATGCATTTTGACCCAAACCCAAACCCGTTATTATCGTGTCATGTTCGTGTTGGGTTAACAGGTCGTGTCACATATTGCCACCCCTAGTTTTTTTGTGTGTATTTTTGTGATCGTTTTTGTTTTTGTTGGTAGTGTAAATTTATGTTGGTGTTCTCATTTTGGTGTTAGTGTTCTCATTTTGTTGTTGGTGTTCTCGTTTTGCTGTTGGTGTTTATTGGTAGTAACCCGCGCTTAAGTGGTCAAGGAGCCCGTCGACCACCTAGATCCATCTTAGGCGGTTGCTGAGTCCGTTGACTCATTCTAGAAGGACACCCGAGCGAAGCGGTTGTAGAGTTTGGTGGCTCATTCTCAAAGGTAACCCGCTTGAAGCATGTTTAGCGCGAGCTTAAACACTTGGCATTTGCTGGAGAAGATAATGTTCTTGTATCGTTGTCCGTGTGGGAGAGGTCAATTAGTTTAGAGAGTTGCCCGCCTGTTAGATGCCTGGGAGGTGGGGCGGTCCTTGACCATTCTTGGCTGTTGGTTGTACTGCGAGTGTGTACTCGACCTTTGGTAGCTAACTTATTAGGTGCACCGCAAGTGTGTACTCGTCCTTTGGTGGCTAACTATTGAGAGGGTCGTGGGGTCTTCGGACCTCCACGCCCTTTTTGGTTGCACAGCAAGTGTGTACACGACCTTTGGTGGCTAACTATAAGGGTCGTGGGGTCTTGTGACCTCCACGCCTGTTGATTTGCACCACAAGTGTGTACTCGACCTTCTGTAGCTAACTTATTGGGTGCACCACGAGTGTGTACTCGTCCTTTGGTGGCTGACTGTTGAGATGGTCACAGGGTCTTCTGAACTCCACGCCCTTTTTGATTGCACCGTGAGTGTGTACTTGACCTTTGGTGGCTAACTATAAGGGTCGTGAGGTCTTGTAACTTCCACGCCCATTGGTTTGCACCGCGAGTGTGTACTCGACCTTTGGTGCTAACTTATAGGGTGTACGGCGAGTGTGTACTCGACCTTTGGTGGCTAAACGTTAAGTGGGTTGGGGGGTCTTCTGACCTCCACATCCTTGTTGGTTGCCACGCAAGTGTATTCTCGACCTTTTGTGGCTAACTGTTGGGTGCACTGCTAGTGTGTACTCGAATTTTGGTGGCTAACTGTTGGTTGCACCCCAAGTGTGTACTTGACCTTTGGTGGCTAACCGTTGAGTGGGTTGTAGGGTCTTATGACCTCCATGCCCTTGTTGGTTGCACAACGAGTGTATACTCGACCTTTGGTGGCTAACTGTTGGTGGGTCGTGGGAGACTGAGTTCGACCGCTCTGAGGGTTTCACCAAAAACCAAATAGGTTAATGTAATACAAATTACAAGTTTGAAATTTGTAAACAAGAGTCATTGCACTAGAGTGTGGTGAAGGCTGGTGACACGCAGACGATTTTAGCATTAATGAAGGTCCGGGATGCCCACGATACCAAATGGTCTATTCTGATAATGATAGAATAGTGTCCGAGAGGGGCTTCGTAGGTGGTGTTCCGCACTGTGCTAGTGATTTCCAGGGTTTAGCTACTGGGCTCTTGTGAAACCCCGATGAGTTTTGTTGTGGAAATCTCCAAAAGCTAAATTTTTGAAGTAAAAATAAAATTAAAATATCAAGTTTGAGAGAGACAAACTAAAGTGATTTAGCTTTTTCTTTCAAGTTTGCTGCCAACCAATTTTTGCATACTGGGGGTTGCCTGCCTTTAAGTATTATTATTATTATTTTGCACCATTTCTCTTCTTTGTTTTTTATGCACGATCGGTTGCTTGCCATCTTTGCTTGCCATGGTCAATTGCCCGCCTTGGAGTGGTTGTCTATTATGGGTAGTGAACTGCTTGGCAAGACCATTGCCTGCCACAAGGGTGGCGAGGATAGGCAGGTGTGGGCAGTGAACTTGCACATTGTTTGTCGTCTTGGCGGAAGCCCATTGGTGGCAGGAACTATAGACTGTAGTCTCTTGGTTCAATGGCTGGGCATGCTTTAAAGCTAGAGGAGACTTACAGTGGTGGAGGGGTGTTGCCACAGGTAGTGGAGGTGGCGAGGAGATCTACGGTGGTTGAGTGTCGATGCGCTGGCGACAAAGACTACCGATGAGCTTGTGGGGCCGTGGCATTTGAACTTGGCGAGGACTCCTACTGTGGCGAGGACCTTGCGAGAGGACTCCTATTGCCCCTTTTAGGCCATCAAGGGTGATGGCTATGCTCAGACTATGTTGTCGGATGAGGTGGTGGGCGGGGAACAAAGTCTTCATGGTCAGGGACCACCTCGCCCGTGAGCTAGGTGTGGTCAAGCTAGTTCCCTCGAGGTACTTGGAAACGTGCTCCTAGTGTTCACACAATGCGTAGTGTGCACGGTTCCTACCATCTTCTATAGTAAGCTTGGGCGGGGACATGAACAATGGTGATGAGCGAAGCCTCCGTGGTGCTGGAGTATCTTGCCAGCGATAGAAATCGCCGGCCATTCATGTGGTGATAGGCGATGGCTTTGTCAGCTCATGGATGACAGATGTGGATCTCTATTGACTTGCATCTCCTTTATGTGCAGTATACGGCATGCCCAACTCTCTTGGTGGAGGCTGCGGTCGAGGACCACCTTGCTGGCGACAGAGGACACTGTCAGTTCAGGTGGTAGCTGGTGGTGTCCCGGCCAGCTCACCGTCAATGCTTCCTTTGCACGCACAGCGCACTGCGTACACAGTGCGTCCTCATAGCGGGGGGTTGGTGGAGGAACTACCGCCCCTAAACTGCTAACCTTTTGTGTGGCCGACCCCGAACCACAACGTGCAACAGGGTGGTGGCCTGCAAGTCAAACCCCGTGAGGCCTTGCACTGCATGGGGCATGCACGATGCTTGCCGCACGTGCACAGTGCATTCCATCCGCTTCCTGAATTCTTCCCCTTTTTTTTCGGTGTAGTGTTAAGAGAGTAAATAATAAAGAATAGCAAAGTTGAAGAGATCTTTCTGTTATGATATTATATGAAATTACCACTTATTCCAAAAACTTAAGCTAATAGTTAAATAGAAATAGATTTAATTATTTGTATTATATTGTTAATTCACTCAACTTGCACTTTCCTTCTTTTTTAAGAAGAAACAAGTTAGCAGTTGCAATGACATGCATTAGCTAAAGTTATATTATATGCTGGTAGTTTTTCAGAGCAAGAGGTACAATATAAATGCAAAAACCCATTCTTTATCAATGATACTAAGCAACCATAAACGGGCGATTTTTGCGAGATAGAACAACCAATTACAGAGAAATCTAGCCCAACATTAATTTCATACAAGATATGACAAACGATTCTTTTTCTATTCTTTTGTCAAAAACAAATCACACTCATATATATATATATATGCACATAGAGAGATCAACTTTATTTGATAAAATGGGAAAAGAGAAAAGAGAAAGGAAAAGGACACAAATGGGAAAAAGGGACATTAATAGAGAGTTGCCTTATAGCTTCGTCGTGGCACCTTCGTAAAGGTAGCATGTATAAGATCAAAATATAGCGGAAATTGCACTGCAGCAAAAAAAGTTACTAGCAGGCACGTCGCTGCATACACTGCAAATGCTACATACTTCAGCTTGTTTTGTGTTGGAGTATAGCATCCCACATAGAAAACATGGAGTTAAAGTCCAAAGAAGAAAAGGCCAAGGCTAAAGTAGACAATATACATTAGTTAGTTATTTTCTGTTATCCTAATTTTCAGTATAAATAGATGTACTCAGATGATCAATTCATTCAATTCAATAATACAATTCCTTTTCAGATAGCCTACGTACATCTCAGTTTTCTGCTCTTCATATTTTTCATTTCCAGTTTATGAAACTATTGACATGGTATCAGATTAGTAAACATTCCGCAACTCTCTTTCTCTACTGGAACTCTATTCTTTCTTCAAGATTTTCTGCACTACATTGATTTCTTGTAGTGATTCTTCTATTCTTTCCTATTCTTCTTGTCTTTCTTGAAATGGCTTCTATCAGTTCGATAGATTCTGCAGATTCAATTTCACCAAATAATCCATCAGATAATTCATCAAGTCCATATTATCTACATCCTTGTGATAACCCTGGTGCTCTCCTTGTCTCAGAGATTTTCAGTGGTGATAACTATGTTGCATGGAGCCGCTCCATCACAATTGCTTTATCTGTCAAGAATAAAGTAGCATTCATTGATGGATCAATTCGACCTCCACATCCTTCTCAGTCAATTCTTTACATAGCATGGATGAGGGCCAATAATTTGGTACTTTCTTGGTTGATAAACTCCATTTCCAAAGATATTCGAAATAGCTTGTTATATGTGAACTCAGCTCTTGATCTTTGGAATGAACTAAAGACCCGGTACTTAAGAAGTGATGGACCAAGAGTCTTCCATCTTGAAAAATCTTTGAGTTGTATAAACCAGGGCTCTTCATCTATTACTGAATATTTTAGTGCCTTCAAAGCATTATGGGATGAATATGTTAGTTTTCGTCCTTTCCCAACTTGCACTTGTGGAAAAATGTCAAGTTGTACATGTGACATCTTTCCTTTTCTGTTACAAAGGCAACAATCAGATTATGTTCTAAAATTTCTTGTTGGATTAAACGAATCCTATGCATCTATCAGAAGTCAGTTACTTCTTTCCATACCATTACCAACAATGGCAAAGGTCTTTTCTTTACTACTTCAAGAAGAGAGCCAAAGGCAACTGACCAACTCAGTTTCAAATGAAACTCATGCATTAATGGTAAAGCAGTTCTCTACTCCAGCAGCAAACCAATACAAGTTCTCGAAGGAAAAGGCCAAGAAATCTTCACTCCATTGTACACATTGTGGGTATAATGGACATACTATTGACAAGTGCTTCCAACTTCATGGATATCCTCCTGGTTGGACTGGACCAAAAGGGAAAAGAAATCATCCTGCTGCACATGCTGCCATTTCAGCCAATGAAATCTGTGATCAAAATAAGGATGAGTCTCACATGGTTTCTTTAACTTCTGAAGAATTTAATAAACTTTTAGCTCTTGTCAACTCCTTACAACCTTCTCAGCCCTCTTCAAATATCCAGAATACATTAGCCTGTAACCTTGTTACTTCTGCCCAATTCTCTGGTAAGTTTTTCTGCAACTCTGTTTCGGTTATACCAGATCACTCTTGGATATTAGATACTGGTGCAACAGATCACATGATCTGTTCACCAAATTTTTATTGTTTTCCTCCTAAACCTATCAATATATCTATAAATCTACCTAATGGACAGATTATACCAGCCACACACATTGGTACAATTTGTATTTCCAATACCCTTTTCTTGAAAAATGTCTTGTGTGTACCTTCTTTTTCATTTAATCTTTTATCTGTTTCTAAGCTAACACAACAATCTAATCTTTCTTTATCTTTCTTTGGAACTCACTGTCTCTTGCAGGACCAATCACAGAAGAGGATGATTGGGATTGCATTTGAGAAACAAGGACTATATCATTTTGTACCTTCCTGCACAACTTCTAAACCTAATTCTGTCCATTTCTCTGCTGTTTCTCAAAAATCTTTGGATCTATGGCACTATCGATTAGGCCATGTATCTTTCTCTAGACTCTCTTCCCTCAAACACTTAGATTCTTCCATCTTTATGGATTGTCAACATATATGTGATATCTGTCCCTTGGCAAAGCAAAAAAGATTACCTTTTCCTGTATCATATACAAAATCTAATAAAATTTTTGATTTGATTCACTGTGACATATGGGGTCCTTTTGCAACTATTTCTTATTCAGGTTATAAATACTTCTTGACAATTGTTGATGATTTCACGCGATGTACTTGGGTTTACATGCTTAAAGCTAAGTCTGAGGTTCCTTTTCTGCTAAAAACCTTTTGTATACTGATAAAAACTCAGTTCAATGTTGCTGTTAAAACCATAAGGTCAGATAATGGACCTGAATTTTTCCTCACAGATTTTTATAATGAAAATGGAATTTTACATCAAAAAAGCTGTGTAGAAACCCCACAGCAGAATGGAACAGTGGAACGAAAGCATCAACATTTACTTAGTACAGCTAGAGCACTAATGTTTCAATCAAATATTCCATTATCTTTTTGGAGTGACTGTGTTCTCACAGCAGCCCATATAATCAACAGAATACCTACCCCTCTTCTTAATAACAAAACTCCTTATGAAATGCTTTTTAATAAAACACCAAAACTATCACATTTAAAGGTGTTTGGTTGCCTTTGCTTTGCTTCTACACTTCATAATCATAGACATAAGTTTGATCCTATAGCTGTCAAGTGTATATTCCTCGGGTACCCATCTAATGTAAAGGGTTATAAAGTAATGGATCTTAACACTAATAAAGTGTTCATTTCTAGAAATGTCAAATTCTATGAAAATATTCTACCTTTTACAGACACACTTTCAAATCCACAAAGTCATACTTTTTTATTCCCACCATCAGAAAACAATTCTTATGTTTCCACCAATCCTATTGTTCTTCCTAATTCATCTATTTCATCAACTTCTACTAATGATAATCTTCATTCCTACACTAATCAAGATGTGTCTATATCTCAAAATAATCACATTTCCAGTGATCTACCTCAACTCAGAAAATCAACAAGAATTCGAAAACCATCTGTTATTCTGCAGGATTACTATTGCAGTCAAGTTACCTCAAATGCAGCCCATTCAACTTCTTCTAATGATGGTTATACTAAAGGTAACTTCTATCCCATTTCTCCATTTCTTTCTACTAGCAGA
>QEOT01003586.1:76830-88603 GCA_003123785.1 Pterocarya stenoptera | reverse complement strand
TTAGACATATTACAAGACACGGGTACCCTTGGCTCAAAACCTGCTGCTTTTCCAATGGAATCCAATCTCAAACTCACTGCTGATGATCCAGAACTTTATGAAGATCCATCAGAGTATAGGAGACTGGTTGGTAAATTGTTATACTTGACAATTACTAGACCAGATCTTGCCTATTCTGTCCAAGTGTTAAGTCAGTTTTTGGCAAAACCAGCTGTCAGCCATCACAAAGCAACAATGAGGGTCCTTAGGTATTTGAAAGCTACACCAGGGCAGGGTTTATTTTTCTCATCAACATCAGAACTTCAGCTCAAAGCATTCTCAGACAGTGACTGGGCAGGCTGCCTCGACACTAGGAGAAGCATAACAGGCTTTGCAATATTCTTGGAAAATTCCTTAATTTCTTGGAAGTCCAAAAAGCAAGCCACAATCAGCAGATCCTCTGCTGAAGCAGAGTATCGAGCTCTTGCAGCTACAACATGTGAGGTGCAATGGTTGGTCTATGCCTTAAAGGACTTGCAGATTGATCTTCAACAGCCCACAGCTCTATACACAGATAGCAAGTCAGCAATGTCTATTGCCACCAACCCAGTACAACATGAAAGAACTAAGCATATACAAATTGATTGTTACTTGGTTCGAGAGAAATTACAAGAGAAGCTTATCAAACTGTTTTACATTCCCTCTCGGCTACAGTTGGCAGATATATTCACCAAGCCATTGGGCTCATTACCTTTTCATCACACTTTGCGCAAGATGAACATTCTCAATATTCATGTTCATCTTGAGGGGGGGTGTTGGAGTATAGCATCCCACATAGAAAACATGGAGTTAAAGTCCAAAGAAGAAAAGGCCAAGGCTAAAGTAGACAATATACATTAGTTAGTTATTTTCTGTTATTCTAATTTTCNCCTTTTCAGATAGCCTACGTACATCTCAGTTTTCTGCTCTTCATATTTTTCATTTCCAGTTTATGAAACTATTGACATTTTGTACCACAAAGAAATGTCCCGAGCAGAATGAAATCAACACCGCAGCTATGGAAAAAAACAGCGACGGTAAACCTATCAAAAGCTTCCTAGGCAAGTCCTTTCCGAAATCTCTCTCTTGATTTCTTGATGTTAAGATGGAAAGGAACATGACCAAGGCCGTGACCGAGAAGCAGAGCGCAACAAGTGATGAGATGGCAAAGAGGTGGAACGCGGGTTTGTCTTCCAGCGTTGGAATGCCGGTATCCTGCTTGAGGCCTCCAGGCACTGTGGTGGAGGTGGCGAAGGCCACGGTGGCTATGAGTGCTGCGACGACGGAGTAGGATTGGGAGGTTTTGGTTAACCACTCACAACCTTTATTGAGGAGGGTACTGTGAGTTTCGATGAACACTTCCTCAGGGGTCTTGCGCTCGTAGTTGTATCGCGGGACGAAGTTAGAGGGAATGGACGAGGTCACAAACTGCATGCATGAAGGCAAGCATTAATTAGTTTCTGTGTGTCTATGAACGTATATAAGTACTGGCCTTTAAGTGATCTCATAACCGAGAATAAAAAAGATTAGAAATATTTGAACCACAAAAATATTATATAAAAATATATTCACAAATGTGACTTTGACTTGATGTGGTATATTAGATTGTATAGCTATTTTTATTGTAATATAAATCTAATACATCACATGAAGTAACATCAACTTCTTATTTATTTTTGTGAAATCTTTTTATGACTATAACACTTTTAAAAAAATATTATTCTTCGTCCTTTTATTTTCTTATGATCGATGTAACGTGAAGTAATAATAGTTAATGGAATAAAGAATATGATTTCACATTGAATATATTCGAGATCAACATATACCTGACAAAAAAGTATTATCAATTTATAAGTTCTGTGTGGGTATATATATATAATATATATATATATATATGTGTGTGTGTGTGTGTGTACGTACCTCATACCACTTCATCTCCCATTGCATTTGCAAGGCTTCCCCAGGAATTAGCCAAGGCTTATACGCTGCAGCAAGCTTAGCTGCGAGATGAAAGGCACTATTCCCTTCCTTATCCACTACACGAAACACGCTGTCTCTATTCAGGATATTTCTTTGCAGCAAGAGTTTATATATATGGGGTTGCCTGTTCTCTACAGCCAACAGCACTGCATTCTTGTTTTCTGCATTCACATCCTGTATGGCAACCGGAACCAATTCCAGAATTTTCTCCACAATTTCCTTTAAACCATTTTTAGCGGCGATTAATATTGCAGTCTCGGGTTCACTTTTTTTCTTCCCTGCTACATATATTAAAAAGAAAGTTTAGTACTGTAACAACAACATTAACAAATCTTAGATCGATCAAGGGACTTATCATGAGGCCTTGTTTGCTTTCACAAATGGTTTCATCTTATCTCATCTGATCATCTCATTTAAACAATATTTAAAAATTATTCAAACACAAATAATTCCATTTCAATTTTTCAATTTTTCATTTAATCATTACAATTTTGCCAAACTTTCAAACAAAACACAAAAAACAATTCAACTTTTTTAAATTCCAAAAAAGAAAAGTATTATATTAAAAAATTATATTATTGTAATATTTTAACTTTATAATATTTTTACTCAATTTTTTATCTCTCATTTCTCAAAACTCCATAAAAACATCTTAATTCAAACTATTTCATTACTATTCACAAACTATTTCACTATTATTTACAGATTTCTCATCTTATCTCATAGATATGTATAACCAAACGAGGGGTCGACTTAGTTTGGAATTGGAATTAGCTAGTTACTTACCATCCGCAACTGACTCTTTACTAATCACAAGAATCAAATGAACTCCTCCATCTAATTGGGAATTTAATTAATTTGTACGCATATCAGAAAGAACTATGAGTGATCGTGGATTGTTATACGTACCTTCTCTGTTCTCAGCTTCAGAATGATCATGAATATTATCATACACATCTAATGGATCTGTTTCCCGCAGATCGTCTTTTGATCTAGCCGGTACTGTATCTTTGGCTATATCTGACGGTTGTGAGGGCTTCTTCCCAGCGTGATAAAATTTCGACATGTTAGCACCCTGTAGAAGATGGTTCATGATCTGACTAGACAGTGTGTGCTGCTGTTTTTCCTCGTATATCTTCCTTATAGTGGGAAATCCTTATTAATGTAACACAGAAAATAATATAAATAGGAAATTAAAAATAATAATAATACTATTATATAAAACTATAATATTAGCTAGGTACGTAATTAGATATGATTAGAAGGACAAAAAAAAAAAAAAAAACAGGTAAAAACAGGATAAAATCTTTGTGAACATTCCAATAGAAGTAGTTAGTTCTACAGATCACAAACCTCCTCCAAGAACGATCAACACTATCCTGTTTGCAAGCTTGAGAAAATTGCAGCAAACGTCATATAAATTAGCTGGAAAAAATCGACGGTTCCAAGCTTCACTGGTAGTGGTAACTTTGGATTCTGCAGAAGATACGTACAAGTAATTTATGTATCTACTATAAATACAACCATAAAAAGAATAGTCGATAAATACAACCATAAAAAGAATATAATTTAACAACAGCACGTTGCTTGATGTGTTTACGATAGTCGATAATATTTATCAATTTTTTTATAATTATAAAATGGATTTGATGAAATAACAATATCATGATATGTCAATTTATTTTTATAATTCTTTCAATCAACCGACCATTTGATCTCATGCATGCCAAAATAAAAAATTTCAAAAGTTCTAGTTAATTTATACCAGGCTAATCTCTTGAAGATTGAATTCTGAAACTAGGATTGAAAATTTCATGTGATCATTAATTTGTTAAAAAAATTTGATGTAGTACTTTGAAAATTTGACTGACAATTATTATATGTATACATGAACATGATATTTATGTTTTCTGATCCCATGCATGATTACCTTCACAATCATGCTCCATACTACGAATATTTCAACAAAGTATTGGCAATATTAGTTGATGTAACTTTTATGGAGATCACATACATATTTTGGCCATAAAGAGATTTTACAAAAATAAATTCATAAACTAATATAACTTTTATTATAAAGTAAATCTAACAATTTACGTAAAATTACGTTATTTTATAAGTTTAATTTTGTAAAATTCCTTAGCTAACGATTGTCTCGTGAGAATATTACGAGTTGCTTGCCTGGATTTAATGTAGATGTTTCAGGGTTCTCTTCAGCGATCTGTACTTCAACATGTAATCCCATTGCGAGTTGTACTTGAGGAGAAAAAAGAGGTTCGATCAGTAGTGTACATGCGCATATATGGCAAATGAATCAAAATAACAAAAGTTGTTCCTAGCTAGGGCCGTTGTGTTTTTTGAATTTACATAAATAGTTTGAGTCGTTTATATATACACTTACACATAACTATATATTCTCACGAGACTACTCATGTAAATTCGAAGGAACTTAAACCACATTTATCTGTACATCAGAAATAGTACAATTCCCTCTTAATTTTTCGAATATTAAATCAAGATGTGATCATAATTCGAGCATATACAAGTTAAACATAGTTTAAAATAAGTTTCACTCATTTAATAAGGAGAATGCTAGGACCACAGAGAAAGCTGATCTGGTCCTACATTGTACCGATAACTTTTCTTCTCTTTTTTTATTTTTTTTAAAATATTTTTTAAACCCCTTTAAACATTTAAAAAAAATCATAAATTCATTCAAAACACTTCCTTAAACATTAAATAAATAAATAAACACTTGAGATCCGTAGCTTCTCTGAGACAGTGAGAGAAGCATTTTCCTTTAATAAAATGTTTGAAGCCGACTCAAGTTTTTACAATACTTAAGCTCGGGCTGTTCATGTTCATTACAGCCCCAGTTGTTCCGCACCAGTCTCTGCTAATTAAGCAGATGTAAAATATAAGAAAATTAATTACCAGTTAAGAAAAGAGGAAAGAAAAATCAGTTACATACAAAATGTAAAGAAATTCCAAAACAGTCTATAGAAGTCGTTGCATGTTCTGTAGTTCTCAGGATAATTATTTGGATTCCTTTCGTAGGCGGGAAGTCTTTCTATCGGTTGCATAGAGCGCTGGAAAAAATGATCATCCGGTTCCATCACCTTGTGCACGTCAACATATATGCCTTTCAAAGTAACAACAACGGATAAGATGAATGATTATAATCCGACATTGATGTCACCAAGCAAAAAAATCATGCTATCCCAGCAGATCGAGAAATCCGATAATTCAGTACGGAATGGATAATAATAATCATGTACAACAAAAAAGAAATCCTATTTAAGAAATGCTATTTTTTAGCTAGTTAAGAAAAGCTCCCTTTACTTGAAAAACCTTTCTCTCTCAAAACCCTCGCACGAAAACTATTCGCAGAAAACCCTAGCGGCCGCTCTTAGCGGAGGGGGGAGGGGAAGCTTCGGCTTCTTCATCCCCCATCCTCTCCTTCCTCTCTACCGTTGTCTCTGTAGGTTTATTACTGTTTATTTTGGTTTTTGTTGGTTTTTCAGGTTTCGGCTGAATAATGGGGGGGAGCCGATCCGAGCTTCTCCGGTGGATTTTCTTCTTCACGTGTACCACCGGGAGATCCCTCGTCAGCCGATCATGCAGCCTCCCGCTTTGGGCGCCATATGGAGCGGCGTGTCACCCCCACGCGCGGACTCCAGAGAACGCGTGGCATACGCGAGCCACCGCGTATCACACCGTGTGGGAGCCATGTGCGGCAGCTCAGGGTCCAGTATACCGACGCTGTCTTGACCGGCCGTTTGGCTTCTTCCCAGTGTGGCGCGTGCTCCCCACGCACCACCCCGATCCTGTTTGGCTTCGTCTGTTGTTGGGTTCTGTCTCGTTGTGTGTTTGCTTTGGTTTGTGGTTGTATTTTGGTTCATGCGCCTCTGCTGAGTTCTGTTTAGTGGTTGTTGCAGTGTTTTTTTGAGTTGATTTATTTGCTTTTCTGTTTGTATTTGGTTTTCTGCATAAATAATAGAAATAGGCTATTGGACTCTTATGAATTCCATAGCTGTCGAGTCCCGTTCCTCCTTTGAGATGAGATGGTGTGGTAGGACTCCTCCTCCTAGAGAGGATGAGAGGTGTTAGTACTTCTTTTCTTTTGAAAAGAAGTCGTTTAGGCTCTGTATATACTCCATGGCTCAAGACCCATTTCTCCTACATTAAAGTCCTTCACCCAGAATTGTTATGATGCATATGAACGGCCAAAAAGGCAAAAAGAAAAGGAAAAAATCCATCACAAAGGCTATCCCTCTAATCCCAAAAAAAGGGTCTCTAAATTAAAGTTGTGTGTTTTAAGTGGCTGCAGGGGCGTCTGCCTGTATTATGCCCTAGTTTATGCAGCATATTTTAAAGACAATGATAAAAGTGGGGTGCTGCTCTTCCAAATTTAAAGCATTTTAGATTTGTGTTGGCATCGTGTCAGCTGGAGATGAGAGGGGCTGCAAGTTTGTGAAGGAGATGAGGGGTTTGTGAAGGAGAAGACTCAGAGTCTGCGACAGGCTCTGGAAGTGGCTGCAAGGCGACCCAGATGGAGACGAAATGACGAAGAGGGTTGGAGAGACGAAATGAGAAAGGGCTTGGTCTAGCGTGTGGTGATTCTGTGTGATGAGTTCTAATTAATCTATTGTGTTTTCTCTTACGTGTCATTGTCTCAATGGAGGGCTGCTTTTCCACCTTTAACAGCCCGACCGTCCTGCAGCGTTTCTCTAATAATATTACTCACCCAAATGGTCTCCAGAAATGGCGCGGTGAAGAATCGTGTCACCACATGTTTTCTTGGAATAACTGTAGTGCTCAATTGGGGGACACAAATGGTAGAGGCATTGGAAGGCTTGTTTTTTGCCGAAGAACACTGCCGTGTAAAGAGGAGTCTCTCCCTCATTGTTACGTTCTCAGATTAATGAAGAATCAACGCTTGCTATGCACTTACACATGGGCTCATTCCCCATTAGGGCAGCAATATGGAGAGCGGTGTTCCCTCTCTTGTTTTTAGTCTTGACTAGCATTTTGTGATTTGGTTGTTCAGATATGATATTTGTGAGTTTTCGGACCGTCTCCACTTGATCGCCGGAGACAGCTAGGTGTAACAGTGTGTCCTCCAACCTGGTGATCCCGGCCACTAGAGACCATGGGTTTTCCGTACATATATCGACGACTCATCTCCCTTTCATGGCCTTTTCGAACAATACGTTCCCCAATTCTGGATTCGTTAGATGATCTGTCATCCTCGGATCCAATATTGTTGCTCTCCTTTCCAATTCTAGTGCTAGGATGAAGCTAGGAAGCCAGACAAAATTTAGATATATGGATATATGGCATATAGCCGATGACAGTACTACTGGTACTGGTGGGTACCGACGCGCGCGTGTTGATTTATACTCAAGAAACCAAATCCTGTGCCGTTCACAGTTTCAAACCAGCACTTTGTTTGATATGTAAATAAAAAGGAAATATACATCTAAAAAGAAAGATTATTCCATGAATGCATGGGAAGTGGATTAAGAAATGATATTTATAATTATAGAGTTCGTAAATACTGCACACTCTTTTAAATAAAGTGAATAAATATAAGATCTACATAAAAAAAACTAATTTTTTAATAGTAAATCCTACTTTTTTTCAAAATGAGTGCATGACACTTGTAGATCAACCCATGACAGTATCTAATAGCATTACTTTGTAATAATATTTATTGAACATTTAAGCCTCATTTGGGCAATGAGATGAGGTGTGAAATCTATGAATAATAGTGAAATGGTTTGTGAAATTGTGAATATGTCCTCTCTCTCTCATCTTCTTCTCCCTCCTCCCGAATGCCTCTTGCGTGCCCCCTTCTCTCTTGTGAATAATCATCTCTCATTTTCTTAATTCTCCTTTATATACTCCATGGCTCAAGACCCATTTCTCCTACATTAAAGTCCTTCACCCAGAATTGTTGTGATGCATATGAACGGCCAAAAAGGCAAAAAGAAAAGGAAAAAATCCATCACAAAGGCTATCCCTCTAATCCCAAAAAAAGGGTCTCTAAATTAAAGTTGTGTGTTTTAAGTGGCTGCAGGGGCGTCTGCCTGTATTATGCCCTAGTTTATGCAGCATATTTTAAAGACAATGATAAAAGTGGGGTGCTGCTCTTCCAAATTTAAAGCATTTTAGATTTGTGTTGGCATCGTGTCAGCTGGAGATGAGAGGGGCTGCAAGTTTGTGAAGGAGATGAGGGGTTTGTGAAGGAGAAGACTCAGAGTCTGCGACAGGCTCTGGAAGTGGCTGCAAGGCGACCCAAATGGAGACGAAATGACGAAGAGGGTTGGAAAGACGAAATGAGGAAGGGCTTGGTCTAGCGTGTGGTGATTCTGTGTGATGAGTTCTAATTAATCTATTGTGTTTTCTCTTACGTGTCATCGTCTCAATGGAGGGCTGCTTTTCCACCTTTAACAGCCCGACCGTCCTGCAGCGTTTCTCTAATAATATTACTCACCCAAATGGTCTCCAGAAATGGCGCGGTGAAGAATCTTGTCACCACGTGGTTTCCTGGAATAACTGTAGTGCTCATTTGGGGGACACAAATGGTAGAGGCATTGGAAGGCTTGTTTTTTGCCGAAGAACACTGCCGTGTAAAGAGGAGTCTCTCCCTCATTGTTACGTTCTCCGATTAATGAAGAATCAACGCTTGCTATGCACTTACACATGGGCTCATTCCCCATTAGGGCAGCAATATGGAGAGCGGTGTTCCCTCTCTTGTTTTTAGTCCTGACTAGCATTTTGTGATTTGGTTGTTCAGATTTGAAATTTGTGAGTTTTCGGACCGTCTCCACTTGATCGCCGGAGACAGCTAGGTGTAACAGTGTGTCCTCCAACCTGGTGATCCCGGCCACTAGAGACCATGGGTTTTCCGTACATATATCGACGACTCATCTCCCTTTCATGGCCTTTTCGAACAATACGTTCCCCAATTCTGGATTCGTTAGATGATCTGTCATCCTCGGATCCAATATTGTTGCTCTCCTTTCCAATTCTAGTGCTAGGATGAAGCTAGGAAGCCAGACAAAATTTAGATATATGGATATATGGCATATAGCCGATGACAGTACTACTGGTACTGGTGGGTACCGACGCGCGCGTGTTGATTTATACTCAAGAAACCAAATCCTGTGCCGTTCACACTTTCAATCCAGCACTTTGTTTGATATGTAAATAAAAAGGAAATATACATCTAAAAAGAAAGATTATTCCATGAATGCATGGGAAGTGGATTAAGAAATGATATTTATAATTATAGAGTTCGTAAATACTGCACACTCTTTTAAATAAAGTGAATAAATATAAGATCTACATAAAAAAAACTAATTTTTTAATAGTAAATCCTACTTTTTTTCAAAATGAGTGCATGACACTTGTAGATCAACCCATGACAGTATCTTATAGCATTACTTTGTAATAATATTTATTGAACATTTAAGCCTCATTTGGGCAATGAGATGAGGTGTGAAATCTATGAATAATAGTGAAATGGTTTGTGAAATTGTGAATAGTAGTAAAATGGTTTGAGATAATATATTTTCTTAAATTTTGGAAAATAAGAGAGAAAAAATTAAATAAAAATATTATAAAGTTAAAATATTGTTATAGTATAATTTTTTAATCTTATATTTTTTTTTTATTTGAAAAAAGTTGAATTGTTTATTCTGTTTTGTTTGGATGTTTGAAAAAGTTGTAATGATTAGATAATGATTAGATGAAAAAGTTGATGATTTCAAATTGAAAAGTATTTGTGTTTGGAGAAATGATATTTGTAATCATACAGTACTGATCAAGTGGCGCACTCATTTCGAGAAAAGGGAAATACTTTAGACACAAAAGTAAATCCACAAACTGATATGGTTTGATGTGGTACGCAAATCCTAAAGTTTTTTTTATTGTAAAGTAGATCTAACAGATCACATGAAACTATATCAGTTTGTGGGTTTACTTTGTGTAATCTCTTTGTATATGTAACAGTTAGTTTGAAAAATATGAATAAATATGGGACATACATGAAAAAAATTAATTTTTAATAGCAAATCCCACTTATTTTCAAAAGGAGTGTGCAGACTTTTCACAACTTATAATAACTATCTCTATCACTGGTTACTTGTTTAAATAATGTTTGAAAAGAAAATGAGATGAAATAAATTGAGATAGGTTCTCAAACGAGACCTAATGTTGTCCAAAACATTTATGTACATAATATATATATATAATAAATATTATAGGATGCATAATTAATAAATAAGTTTATCGGATGACATAAACCAACCATTGTTAACGAATCAAATGCATCACAAAGTATAAAATACCATGTCGGACATGACATGACAACAATTTTTACAATTGTTTTTTGTAATCTTATATATTTTAAATAATTGAAGTGTATTTCCGTACAATAATAATCCTTTCATATAAGCTCTGTTTAAAAAAAAAATCTTCCATTTAAACAATTATAAAAAATAAATATTTAAAAAATGGTTGTCTTTTATCATCCTCTATGAGATAGGCCCTGCAAGACTTGGAGCTCCAAGCAAGGTATGTTCCAAGTTGCTTTTCACACTGTACGTGATTCTAGCTTCTTTCCCTAAACAAAAGAACGATAGTCTCACTTTTAAAAAAGAGAAAGGGAAGGATATGTATGTCTCATGCATGCATGGCTTTTTATATTAATAGAGAAAGCATCATATATATTTTCGACACAACACTGAACCAAAGGTGGCAGCTTAATATTGTTTCTCATTAACATATAATATATTTTAGTTTTTCATCCTTTTTTCTTAAGTTATTTTTTGTTGTAGTTCATTTTTTTAATTATAAGTTCTAACCCAATATGTTCGTTATTGTTCATTTCCTGGTTCTTTCCAGAAAAAAGAATATATATATATAATTAAATATATCCCGTCATAAATTAGGTTAGAAAATTTGAAGTAAAGGAGAATAATAATCCTATATGCAAATTGAAGGGAAAAAAGATGCATGCCCAACTCAACTCAATTCAACATCCCAAACTCATCTTACACTACAAGAAATTTTACTTTTAGGGACGAAATTAGTTAGGGACGAACTAAATTTCGTCCCTAAAAGTCATTTTTGGAGACGAATTTTTCATTTCGTCTCCAAAACTGCCTGAGATACAAAATTCGTTCGAACAGAAAAATACCCATTCGAACGCAATATTTTGTGACGAAACAAATCGTCTAAAAAAAAAAAAACGTTCGAACGGGAAAAAAAATATTCGAACAACCAACTAATGGTTGTTCAATAAGTAATATTGGCAGGAAATTAATTTTATTTTCCCGGGACAAGTTAATAACCGTACGAACTTAAATTTATTGCTTCGAACAGACCTTTTTTCTATTAATTTGTTTATCATCATTAATTTGTACATATATTTGAATTTTCTTTTTCCGGGGAAAGTGATTTCTTTTATGTTAAATTATATAAATATAACTTTAAAGGTAGTATAATTTTTTATACTATCATGAACGACAAGTAAAATGAAAAAAATAAATAAAGTAGCAAACACGAGAAATAAAAACCATTCATTAATTACATCTCAACTATATAATGTTCAATACAATATAAAAAAGTAAAATAATAACTAAAACGACTATTTGCTGCTAAGTAGATCAACATCCTCTCGTAACATTTTAATCTGTCCATCCAAATCCCTAAGCTTCTCCATGATGGGCTCAACGAACTCAACAAATAGAGCTCGTACCTGATC
>QEOT01003586.1:39399-70479 GCA_003123785.1 Pterocarya stenoptera | reverse complement strand
GTTCGAACTGAGAAATATTCCATTCGAACATATTTTTGAGACGAAATTGGTTCGTCTCAAAAAAAATTTTCCGTTCGAACAGTTTCGACTGGTTCCCCAAAATTTCGTCTCTAAAAGTGATTTTTGGAGACGAAATTTGAATTTCGTCTCCAAAAACATTTTGAGACAGCCTTTTAGAGACAAATGGGAGACGAAATTTTTTCGTCTCCAATTCTTTTTTGGGACGAAATTGGAGTTTTTTGAGACAAAATTTTTTGTCTCAAAAAACCATTTCTCTTATAGTGTTAACTCATCTCAATTCATCATTATAACTTTTTTAAATTTTCAATACAAAATATAATAAACAATTTAACTTTTTCAAATTCTAAAATAATAATAATATTAAAAAATAATATTCTAATAATATTTTTTCATCTTAACTCAACTCAGTTCAACATCCAAACGCAGCATTTAGTTCCAATTGAAGCTTGCCCAAGATCGATACAAGAGATTTAATACATATATTAATGAGACTAAAAAAATCGATAATAATTCTCCAAAGAAGTCTAAGGTGCAGTTTGGTTAGTGGGATAAGATGAAATAGTTTTAGATAAAAAGTGAAAGTTGAATAAAATATTATTAGACTATTATTTTTTAATATTAGTATCATTTTGAAATTTGAATAAATTGAATTGTTTATTATATTTTGTGTAAGAATTTTAAAAAATTATAATAATGAGATGAGATGAAACATTTTTACCATCCAAATAGAATAATTAAAGGTTCTAGTAGTAGTTTCTGGAAAACACCTTCCACTTATCGATAGAACATGCCACGAGAAAAGAGGAAAATGTTTTTTAAATTGATTATTTTTAAGGATAAAAAGGAGAGATTATTATTATTTATTTATTGAATAGTTGAGAAAGTAATTATTAATAAATTGATTTTTTTTTTAAAAAAAAAATGCTTAAAGATGTATACAAAATAATTAAAAATAATTTTTTAAAAAAAGTACATTTGTACTTTAAAGAAGAAAAGCGATATGTATTCTATATGTCTCGTGATCAGTCGCGTCTCGACTTTCTATATGTTTTCTTTACTTTTTTTAATAGAATAAGCAAACTATTGCCAAAAATATTCATGAATTTATACAATCCATTGTTGGAATGTATATTAAATAATTAAATTTATTAAAAGATAATTTGTGATATGACAAGACATTGTCTCGAAATTTTAAATTAATGTAAAAATTAAATTCGTCTATTTATAATATATATTAACACTTTTCATTTATGCGTGGCCGCCTAGAATCCCTCTTAAAAAGTTAAGTGAATCTATTATGTAAAATATTTAATTAATTGAATGAAATGTAGAATCAGAAATTTAAAATCCATACCTTTATTCTAATCTCATGAAAACAACACTTGTCCAAAAGATTTAAATAGAGAAAAGGACGTGTTTTAATATCTTCGTTATTAAATTAATTAAAAATATGATATGGACTACTCGTTATTAAATTAAAAATATCGTCCGTTTTAAAAATAATTGTAACAAATGTTGTGTCTTAGGCCTCCCCTGACTCCTCTGCCATTGGCCCAGCATGACTTTTGTTTTTCAGTTCTTCTACGAACAACCGACAGTTGCAATCGTAGGGGATCGAATCGGCACTTGCCATGTTAGTAAATATATTTAAAAAAAAAAAAAAATAGATGAAAGGGAAAGAAAAGGTCTAGGAAGATGTAGTATTGGCCACAGATCATTTTGTTTGTATCTTCTTAGCAATGGCTGTCTTTTGGAGCGTTATTTCCAATATTGGCCACACCTACAATATCATTTTGCTTGCAATTGGTCAACAACAGCCGTCCTTTGAAAAGTCATTTCCTTTTCTCTCCCTTTCACCATTTCTTGAATTTCTTTGACAACTCTTACTAGTACGTTAGCGTAGGTTTTCTTTGTCTTTCTGCTCGATCTCTTTCTTTGACCCTATCACTCCCAAGTTGGCTTGTGTTTTCATCTGATATATACTAGTTAATTACAGAAAATAGAGCGCTGAGTTTTGGTCATTTCTTGTTGCTATATCTGAAAGTTCATTTGAATGTTGCATTCAGAAATCAACCGTGGCCTCGTAAGTGATAGGAAATGGGGGGAAACGTCGTCTTTTTGCCCGCCAAACCCATCTCTGCAGAGCATTTCGAGTGAAAGGAAGAAGACCACTGAATGAAAAATGCCCAATCTCATTTCGACTGCAGGGCATTTAAATTGAAAGGAAGAAGCTGACCATTCTACTCCTCATTCCACTTCCAATCCCATGTGGTACCTCAACCACTTGTGCTTCGACAAGGAACCCACTTGATGCCGAAAATGCCATGATTTTTATTCCACTTTTTTTCTTCCATTTGCTAATTTATTCTCTAATTTTTGGGTATGAGCTGTTGTCCGCTTTGTGGGTTCTGGAGAACAAAAGAGCTCTATTGTTTCGTACTGCTACTCAGACTTGAAGCTCTCTACCCAATGTTTAGGTTGCCTAGCGACATAATCGAGGAGTCCCTCTCGGGCCTTGTTGTCGCCGTGGACGTTGGTGCCCTTTACAGAAGTCTGGCCAGCGAAGAGGAAGAGTGCGGTGGAGAGAAAGAGGGGGCCAGAAGTAAGCCAAGATGGTGACGAAACTGGGTGCTACGAGGATGATGGAGACGATGGTGAGAGAGAGAGTGAGAGCAAAGCTGATGGGGAACTTGTACTTGAGAAGCTTTTTCGAGATCTCCATGGCTTCTTTGGTTTGGCAGAGAGAGCGAGAGAAAGAGAAGGAGATGTGTGCTGGAGTGGAGAAGATGAAGGGAAGGGAAGGGAAGGGGTTTGGTGAGTGCATTTTGAGTTATCAAATGAAACAAGACGTTTCATCTCCACGTGGACAATGGTTTCCCAAAGATTCCCCACTGCAGTTGTCTATAGCATTTTTCTTTATATTTTGAGAGAGGCCGAGCCCTTAAAGCAAAGTACTTTCTATGTGGTTTTTTCTTACCGTAAGTATTCAACTCAAACCATATAAATTGTTTTATAGATCATTCTGCAAAGTCTTTTTTATTTGTTTTTGGTTTCCCCCTTTTTTTTTTTGTACTGTTCAAAGATTAAAAAAAAATAGTTATGTTATTAAGTATATACAGACTTCCTATAGGAAACAACATAGGCATAGTGGTTGTCCAACGATATACTACACATAATAAAATATTGCCTTGGGCAAGTCACATATTGCGCTTTCCCGCTTTTTTTATTCTTTTAGACATTTTATTTATGTTATGCTTGCTTTATCGAGCTCATTTCATATCATGGTTCAAATATTAAAAATCAGTGGGCTTTACTAATCCTTTTCGAAATCCAAAGAGGTTCCCATGGAACTGAACCACTAGATCATCTGTCAATTGCTCAATCAATTACTTCTTCGGAATACTAAAAAAAGATTATGTGATTTTCTTGTTATTGATTTTAATAATTATTAAAATTAAAGGCCTATACTCTTTTTTTCCTTCATCGATTTGATTCTTTCAATACGAATCTCTAGATTTTCTCTTTAAACAAAAGAACTGTAGTCTCACTCTCATTTGAAAAATACGGTAAGATGAGAAATTTGTCAATAGTAATAAAAAAGTTTAAGTTAAAATATTATTAAAATATTATTTTTAATATTATTTTTTTGAAGTTTGAAAAAGTTAAATTATTTTTTGTATTTTGTTTAAAAAATTGAAAAAGTTGTAATGATTAGGTAATGATTAGATGAAAATTTTGAAATTGAAAAATACTTGTGTTTAAATGATGTTTTGGAAGAAAATTATGAGAAATTTTAAAAGAGTAATACTACTTACAGTCGTGGAGTACGCAAGCGTTGTGCACTTGCTTTGAAAAAGAAAAAAGGTTCACTATTAAAAAATTAATTTTTTTCATTTTTGGGTCCCGTATATATTCACTTTTTTCAAAATGATTTCACTGTGTTTGCACACTTACGACTGCAACTATCATTTTTCATTTTTAAAATGAGATGAAATTGGATGATATGTGTTTCCCAAACAAACACATAATTTACCAAAGAAGCCATAAAAGCTCCCATGCATGAGTTGAAGCTTCCGGACTAAGATAAGAGAGATCGATAATACTTTATTCTACATGATTTACCAAAGAATTCCCTTTCTCTAGAAGAAACATGTCGGAGAAAAAGCATTACATGATGTATTCGATGGCTATGTAAAAGGTGATGCTACAGTCACATGGGAGCATTTTCCGGGCCACATCCACGCGAAAATTTTCTTTTGCATGTGTGCGGCCCCTAAAATACTCCCCAAATTATATTTATCATTTGCATTATTAAAAGATGTCTCTGCACACTCAACCTATTAATTAAAACTAAAATACTACAAGAAATATGGCCTTTTGCAGTGCTAAAAATCGCCACAAATAACCATCAAAATTGCTGCAAATACCCTTTTGCAGCGATTTATGTTGCGCCACACATTCGTCGCAATTGTTGACTCACTTAAAAGTTTAACCAGCGAAACCCAAAAATCGTCGCGAAAAAGATTTCTTTACAGCGATTTTTTTCGTTGCTAAAATTGTAAATTACGTAGCAAATAACGTTCCTATTTGAGCTCTTCATCGCTGTGAAAAAGTATTTGCAGCGCTTCTTATCTTCGCTAATACACAAAATATCGCTGCAAACATTTTCATATAATTTGCAGTGTGTTCAAAAATCGCCGTGAATAAGATTTTTTGCGGCGGTTAAATTCACCACGAATAGTATAATTGCAACAATTTTATATTTTCCAGCGAGTAGTTGTCGCTGCAAAATAACATGAAAAGATCAAAATAGAATCGTATGGCATCAGCAGAACACACCCAGAGAAGAGATTTGGAAGCCGAACTTAATTTCATGCGATTGTAGAAGAGTATTGTATGAATTCAAAGTGAAATCTTCTTCAATGAACCTACAGTTCTAAGATCAATTCAATCCGAGATAATAGGAACAAGCAGCTGGTTGATAAGTTGGGAACAACAAAAAAAATTCAAGGAAAATAAAAATGTAATTTTTCCTTTCAACCCAAGCAGCAAAACAATCCAGCAGTAAGCCTTTTTAGTAACTTGAAAAACATAAACGAGAAAAACAAGAAGGGCTAAATTAGGGATGCACATCTTTGAAGGTGCGGAATGAACAAAACACCTGATTAAACTCTTTGACATGATTTTTTCCACTAGTTCCACCGGGATGAGAAAATTAAGAAACACACAAGGAGACTAAGGACTTAAATAAACTCTCAAAGCCAAAAAATAGGGACGATAAAAAGATATATATAGAGAGAGTTTTGGTCACTGATCTACGTAGCGAAACTGGATCGAGAAAGTTTCCACGGAATTCAGAAACATCATCGACCCGAAAACGAAGACAATGTGCGAAATGGAGCTTTGGGGCTCCGACGGCGGATTGGCGATGGCGTCGAGGTGTGCTTGGTAGCGAACCGCACTCCTAGCAGCAGCGATCATGGAGAAATTTGAGAGAGAGAGAGAGAGAGAGAGAGAGAGAGAGAGAGAGAAGAGAGAGAGAGAGAAAGAGAGAGGTGAGGCTAGAAATAAGCTTATATGAGGAAAAAAATTATTTCCGACAAAATGAACTCGCCGGAAATGATGTTTTAGAAAATAAAATAAAACTGCACCAAACAAAATACTACACATATCCAAGCTACACATATCCAATTCAAATTCAATGTAAAATGCCCTTCCTCCATTCATTCAACTTAGCTAGCCCAAAAATACTACGAAGTATATTAAAAATACTACGCTGCAACTATCATATTTCATTTTAAAACATTTGAAATTTGAAGGCCCAAAAAAATAGTTTTCAAAAAGTAGGCTAAATATGAAGCTAAACAAAAAAATCCAATAAAAAGTCTAAATATGACTCCGCTCAGACAAGTCGGAGTCGAATTAGAGCCTACATAAGTCAGAGTTCGGATTTAGAGGATTCCAACTCCGACTTTGTTGATGCTCACCCCTACTTAAGATAAGATAAGTTAGAAATTGTTTGAATTAAAATGTTTTATGGGTTTTGGAAAAGGAGAAAGAAAGATATGAATAAAAATATTATAAAGTTAAAAATTGTTACAATATAATTTTTTTAATATTATTTTTATTTTGGAATTTAAAAAAGTTGAATTATTTTTTGTATTTTTTTTTTTGAGTTTGGAGAAGTTGTAATAATTAGATAATGATTAGATGAAAAAATTGAATATTTGAATTAATTAAAAATTATTTGTGTTTGTGGTGTTTGGATATTGAGATAAGGTGGAATGAGATAAAATCATATGGAAGCATCTCTTTATCCAAAACAAGCATAGGTCTTGAGTATGAATCTAAATCCCGTTACCCTCTCCTGCCGTTTCGCTCATAAAAGAAAGTCATGTGTGCTACTACCCATACACGATACCCACATGCTCACTTTGAACACAATCATTTAAATGTTTCTTACAATTTTATTACTCAAATATTATATATATATATATATAATTCATAGAGATGGCATAATATATAGCTAGACCTCACAAAATTAAATGAAGAAAGTATTTGACGGAATCAATGATGCATCTTAGAATGAATACAATATAGGAAAATATTATTTCAAGTGGGAGATATTATATGGACTCTAAAGAATTTAAAGCCATTTGAAATATTTATATGGACAGCAAAAATATATAGACATGACATTAAATATGCTTTTATCTTATACTTGAGCTCTCGAAATTCGAATAAAAATTTAAAAGTACTATCTTGATTCTTGAACGGGAGATCTTAAAGAGATTATAATTATCCTGTGCAAAACTTGGGCCTCAAAGCAAAGTATATATGTTCCAAGTTGCTTTTGATCATCACGTCGTATGTAATTCTTTTCTTTTTTAAAAAAAGAACTTTATTCTCACTCTTTAAAAAGAGAAGCAAAGGATATAATATGTGACACGTCTCACGGTCCTTTTAATTAACAGAGAAAGCACGATGCTTGATGTACGAGATTACCAAAGGTGCCTAGCTTGTTCTTTCTTTAACATACTAATTTATAGTGTTTAATTATTATTATTTTTTAATTTATTTTTGTTGTTGTACTTCTCGAATCTCAATCAATGATCTGGCCGTTATTGTTCATTTCCTGGTTCACTCCTGAAAAAGAATGCCTTTTTTTTTTTAATGTAAATTATCTCATATTTGTCTATTTTTTTCAAAAGAAAGCGTGGAGATTACAAACTCTAGAACTCTAAAAATAATTTCACTAATAATAATAATAATGATTATATAATAACAATAATGGGCAATGTCTTTAATATTTATAGTAATTTTTATTATTAATTACTAGTCACACGTGTTGATATATATATGTTGCATTTAAAGTGATATTTATTTAAGTTTTCAACATTTAAAATCACTTAAAATACATAACATGATAAACAGATGTTATTGGAAATAACAAAAAGTAAGATGAAGAACAACTTTTCTTCATAATAATAATAATAATTATATAAAGTATTTTAAATAAGGTGTATGGTAGATGACAAATAATTGTACTTTTAACAGCAAACTAACTTTGTTTTGATTTAATGACTAATTTGTTTGTGTAATACTACCGTTTAATAAACCAACCTCAATATATAATAACACAATATTACATGTATATGTAACCATCAGGTATCGGGTGATGTAACCACGGTTTTCCTCCGCCACAAGTGTGGGTAATCAAAAAACTTGGGGTACCAACCTCTTTTTTTTTTTTTTTTTAAAAAAAAGAAAAAGAAAAAAACAGTACATGTATATGGTGGCTGCCAACACGTGAAAAGTACTGGAAATAAAAAAGAAAAATAGCTCAATATTCCTAGTCTATCTCACGTCCGGCCTCACTTTTTTGATCCCTCTCAATCCCATACGCACATCTCTAATTATAATATCTCATACAACTCAAAAAGCTGGCCGAGAGTGACGTCGTTACGTTCCTTTTATCCTAATTAATTCACTCAATTGTAAAACATTCATCCAATTCATCATGATTCCAAGAAAAACGCTTCTTCACTTCAAGAAAACAACCAGTACTACTACTTGCGCGCAAGAACATTAACATTATTTCTGGAATTACTCGAGCAATGAGAAATGGTGTCTTGACCTCGCGGCCATCTTGTTCTACCACAATCCAGAGGTATGCTCTCTCTAGCTATGTGAATATAATATATATAAGATTCTTTTTTTTTTTTTTTTTTGTTTACTGCCGTCTATTAATTTTGAATTTATGCTTGGATTTGTTTCGCTCGTCATCAAAATTATCACAAAATAGGTAAAGACTGATTTTTTTCATCATAAAAATTTAGTTACAAAAATTCTCGTTCTTTTCGGGTTTTTGTTTGTTCTTCTACAATCTTCTTGGTGGGTGAGAGCTGAGAAATACTAGAGTGAAAAAAAAAAATGAAATTATCTTAAAGGCATCAATATGCATGCATTAATATGCTGTTCTAGCTAGTTAATTTGTAAATTTGATCGATCTGTTTAGATGCTCTAAAACCGGGGCAGATTATTCATGAACAAGTTTTTCTTGTGCATATACTTGTAGTTCCTTCAATAATCTTGTTCAGTGTTTAGATGATCACATGATCATCCTCCCGTGCAGAGAGTAAACTGTTATATTCAATTCTCTCAAAGATTTAGGATAGGTTTGAATAGTGAGATGAAAATTTTTAATTTTAGATGAAAGTTTAAAATATTATTTTTTAATATTATCATTGTTATGGAATTTGAAAAAATTGAATTGTTTATTATATTTTGTGTAAAAATTTGAAAAAATTGTAATGATGAGATGAAATAAGATGATAATTTTGTATCTCATCTCACCTTCCAAACCTATCCTTAGTGCGAAGTGTGAAGTTCTATATCTCATTCTCATCTCTATGTCTTGGAGGCTGAACATATATATCAGCCTCAATCTGATCACTACGCCTTCTACTTTCAACTATTTTTGTTCAAGTAATATTAGATACAAGTCTTATTCAAGTTTTTGAAAAAGTGAAACTCGCCATAAAAAGTGATTATAAATTAGCTAGCTAGAAGCATGGTAGCCTCATCAGGGGCGTTTGCATGTATAGTTTCTTCTAGTACTATTTTTTAAACGAAAAAATTGTCACCAAAATGCATATATTATCTGAATCCATTATTGTTAGAATGTAAATTAAAATTTTAATTTATTTATACCTATCAGGTACGTAATTTCTGATTTAACATGGAATTAAGGGGTCCTAGATCTAAATTAAACCTAAAAATTTGAATACATGATATATAGCAGCGCAATCGATGAAATCTCCTAGCTAGCCTCCTCCATTAGTTTTTTTTTTTTTCTTAATTAAGAGTTGCTATATTGGCTTATATATATTTGGATGTTAAATAAGAAGTAAAATGAAGAGTTATATATAGGTTCTTAATTATTTTATTATAATTAATAAGAGGTTATTAAATCACAATATTATTACGCTGAATTAAAGTTATAATAAAATGAAGCAATTTTTCTCCAATATTCGAATTTTTATTATTATTTAAAGAAATTACTGGCTTACCATGTGAGGATCCAGTACCCCGTGATAGCCGTACGTTTTTGCATCCAATATGGCATTAGCCCTCATGCATGGCTATCAAATTATTCGTGTAACGGAACCTGCAGGCTGCATGCATAGGTACGTCCTGTTTCGATCGTTAGGGTATAATGCTCCTTAAATATGGCACCCAGTAACTTTGTTATGTTTATTATTCCTTCTTCATAAGCTTCTTATAATGAATGTTCCACAAATTCACTTCAAGAATCAATTGAGTCAAAACGTACAAATCACCGTCCAGTTGTATATCATCATGTTTGCCTTTTGCATTTACCAAAACATGATGTTAATTTCATGCCCTCACGTACGTGTGTAGACAAAATTTCTGTAGTTGTTTTTCATTATTATCTATGAATTAGAAATTAAACAGTACTGTAAAATCACCACCGATTCTAAAAGTTTATATTCTTATAAACACTCACTCTCACGTACTGTGGGTTAGACTCTCCTATAATAAGTAGGCGCAATACGTTGAATATTTAATTAAATTGGGATAGATTATAGAATCAGAATTCGAACTCATTCAGATCTCTGCTCTGATATTAAGTGAAATCACCATTTATCTCAAAAATTTAAGTTGATAGCTAGGAAGAATAGATTTAATTAGTTATGATTTGTATTATATTGTTATTGTTAATACACTCAACTTGCATTTTCCTTTCTTTTTTAAGAAGAAACAAGTTATAAGTAGTTGCAATGCCATGCACTAGCTAAAGTTATATTATATGCTGGTAGTTTTTTAGAGCAAGAGGCACAATATAAATGCAAAAATCCATTCTTTATCAATGATACTAAGCAACCATAAACGTGCGATTTTTGCGAGATAGATCAACCAATTAGAGGAAAATCAAGCCCAACATTAATCTCATACATATATATGACAAACGATTCGTTTTTAATTCTTTTGTCAAAAACAAATCACACAAATGCACATGGAGAGGAAAAGGAAACAAATGGAAAAAAGGACATTAGAGAGTTGCCTTGTAGCTTCGTCGTGGCACCTTCGTGAAGGTAGCATGTATAAGATCAAAATATAGCGGAAATTGCACTGCAGCAAAAAAAGTTACTGGCAGGCACGTCGCTGCATACACTGCAAATGCTACATTCTTCAGCTTGTTTTGTACCACAAAGAAATGTCCCGAGCAGAACGAAATCAACACCGCAGCTATGGAAACAAACAGCGACGTTAAACCTAGCAAAAGCTTGCTAGGCAAGTCCTTTCCGAAATCTCTCTCTTGATTTCGTGATGTTAACATGGAAAGGAACATGACCAAGGCCGTGACCGAGAAGCAGAGCGCAACAAGTGATGAGATGGCAAAGAGGTGGAACGCGGGTTTGTTTTCCAGCGTTGGAATGCCGGTATCCTGCTTGAGGCCTCCAGGCACTGTGGTGGAGGTGGCGAAGGCCACGGTGGCTATGAGTGCTGCGACGACGGAGTAGGATTGGGAGGTTTTGGTTAACCACTCACTACCTTTATTGAGGAGGCTACTGTGAGTTTCGATGAACACTTCCTCAGGGGTCTGGCCCTTCTTGTTTTTCTCGGGAACGAAGTTACGGGGAATGGACGAGGTCACAAACTGCATGCATGAAGCCAAGCATTAATTAGTATGTTCTCTGTGTCTATTAACGTATATAACTGACCTTTTAAGTGATCTCGTAGTCGAGAATAAAAAAATTAGAAATATTATAAAAATAAATTTACAAATTAGTGTGACTTAATATACCATGTCAGATTGTAATATAAATCTAATGCATTACATAAAACTACATTAACTTGTGAATTTACTTTTGTAAAATCTCTTTATGCTATATTTACACTTCTAAAATAATATTATTCTTCATCCTTTTATTATCTTATGATGTGACATGGAGTAATAATAGTTAATAGAATAAAGAATATGATTTCTCATTGAATATATTCGTGATCAACAAATATAAGGGTATGATTCATTAAGTGCGGCTCTAGAATAGGAACACACATATACCTGACAAAACATTATTACCAATTTATAAGTTGTACGTGTGTGTATGTATAATTCTTATCTTATATATAGATATATAGATATATATATATATATGTGTGTGTGTGTACACGTACCTCATACCACTTCATCTCCCATTGCATTTGCAAGGCTTCCCCAGGAATTAGCCAAGGCTTATAGGCTGCAGCAAGCTTAGCCGCGAGATGAAAGGCACTATTCCCTTCCTTATCCACTACACGAAACACGCTGTCTCTATTCAGGATATTTCTTTGCAGCAAGAGTTTATATATATGGGGTTGCCTGTTCTCTACTGCCAACAGCACTGCATTCTTGTTTTCTGCATTCACATCGTGTATGGCAACCGGAACCAATTCCAGAATTTTCTCCACAATTTCCTTTACACCATTTTTAGCGGCGATTAATATTGCAGTCTCGGGTTCACTTTTCGTCATTATTTTCTTCCCTGCTATATATATTAAAGCTAAAGTTTAGTTAAATAATCTTAGATCGATCAAGAGACTTTTCGGCTGCCCATTCGTTTCACAAATGGTCTCAACCTATCTCATCTCATAGCATCCTAACATTTAAACACCATTTAAACACAAACACTTTATTTTCAAATTTTCAAGTTTTTCATTTAATCATTACAACTTTACCAAACTTTCAAACAAAACACAAAAAATAATTCAACTTTTTTAAATCTCAAAACAAAAATTATATTCTAACAATATTTTAACTTTATAATATTTTTATTCAACTTTTTTTTCTCTGATTTAATTCTCAAAACTCTATAAAATATCTTAATTCAAACTATCTTAGTACCCAAACGAAGGCCGTCAACTTAGTTTGGAATTGGAATTAGCGACGTACTTACCATCCGCAACGGATTCTTTACTGATCCCTCCACTAGAATTGGTTTGCTGTCTGCTAGCTTCATGTTTTTTTCCTCCCTCGCCCTCTTAGTTTTTACAAGGAAATTAAGTTAATTAATTTACCTAAAGCACAAGATTCAAACGAACTCTTCTATCTATATAAACTCAAGGCAGTCATAAATGGGAAGTTAATTAATTTGTACACATATTAGAAAGAACTATATATGAGTTATCGTGGATTGTTATACGTACCTTCTGTGTTCTCAGCTTGAGAATCATCAATTTCATCTAATGGGTTTGTATCCTGCTGATCGTCTTTCGATCTGGCCGGTACTGTATGATCTTTTGCCATATCTGACTGTTGTGAGGGCTTCTTCCCAGCAGTGTGATAAAATTCGGACATGTTCCCCTGTAGAAGATGGTTCATGATCTGAATAGACAGAGTGTGCTGCTGTTTCTCCTCGTATATCTTCCTTATAAAGGGAAATCCTTATTTTAATGTAACACAGAAAATAATATAAATAAGAAATTAAAAATAATAATAAAAGTATAATATTAGGTACGTAATTAATTAGATATGATCAGAAGGACAAAATCTTTGTTAACATTCCAATAGAAGTAGTTAGTTCTACAGATCACACACCTCCTCCAAGAATGATCAACACTATTCTGTTTACAAACTTGAGAAAATTGCAGCAAACGTCATAATTAGCTGGAAAAAATCGACGCTTCCAAGCTTCACTGGTAGCTTTGGATTCTGCAGAAGATCAAAGTAATTTATGTATCTACTAGGTCTATAAATACAACCATAAAAAGAATATAATTTTACAACAGCACGTTGCTTGATGCTTTTGCTTACGTTAGCTAGATATTTATCGATCTTTTTATAATTATAAAATGGATTTGATGAAATAAAAATTTTCAAAAGTTCTAGTTAATTTATACCAGGCTAACCTCTTGAAGATTAAATTCTGAAACTAGGATTGAAAATTTCATGTGATCATTAATTTGTTAAAAAAATTTGATGGAGTACTTTGAAAATTTAATTGACTGACAATATTTAGTATATGTATACATGAACATGATATGTATGTTTTCTGATCCCATGCATTACCTTCAAAATCATGCTCCATACTACGAATTCAACAATTTTATTACTGTACTCACAAACAGTCAGATTAATGGAGATGTACATATTTTAACTATAAAAAGATTTCATAAAAATAAACTCATAAACTGATGTAACTTTTATAATTATAAAATAAATCTAACGATTTACATAAAATTACGTTATTTTATAAGTTTATTTTTGTAAAATTCCTTAGCTAACGATTGTCTCGTGAGAATATTGCGAGTTTCTTGCCTGGATTTACTGTAGATGTTTCAGCGGTCTGTATTTCAACATGTAATCCCATTGTGATTTCAGGGTTCTCTTCAGCGGTCTGTATTTCAACATGTAATCCCATTGCGATCTCAGGGTTCTCTTCAATACGTAATCCCATTGCGAGTCGTACTGGAGGAGAGAAAAGAGATTCGATCAGTAGCGCATGCGCATATATGGCAAATGAATCAAAATAACAAAAAACTGCATGTATGCCCTCCTCAACATGAAACCATGTTTGACAAAAGTTGTTCCTAGCTAGGGCCGTTGTATTTTTTGAATTTACATAAATAGTTTGAGTTGTTTATATATACACTTATACATAACTATATATTCTCACGACACTCATGTATATTAGTAGGAACTTAACCCTCATTTATCTGTACATGATCAGAAATAGTACAATTCCCTCTTAAATTTTTAAATATTAAATTAAGATGTGATCGTAATTCGAGCTTATACAAGTTAAGCATAGTTTAAAATAAGTTTGACTCATTTAATAAAAGACAATGCTAGGACCACATGAGAGAAAGCTGATCCCTGTACCATGGTACAAATTACACTTCTCTTTTCTTTTCTTTTCTTTTTTAATTTTTTTCAAATATTTTTTAAACCCTATTAAACGTTTAACAAAAAACATAAATTCATTCAAAATACTTCCTTCAACATTAAGTTAAAAAAAAAAAAAAAAACACTCGAGATCCGTAGCTTCTCTGAGAGAAGCATTTTCCTTTAATAAAAAGTTTAAAGTCGACTCAAGTTTTTACAGTTAAGCTCGGGCTGTTCATGAATAGCTAGCTGTGTTTCATTTACAACCCCAGTTGTTCCGCTGAACTCTCTTCTAATTAAGCAGATGTAAACTATAAGAAAATTAATTGCCAGTTAAGAAAAGAGAGAAGAAAAATGAGTTACATACAAAATGTAAAGAAATTCCAAAACAATCGATAGAAGTCGTTGCATGTTCTGTAGTTCTCAGGATAATTATTTGGATTCCTTTCGTAGGCGGGAAGTCTTTCTATCGGTTGCATAGAGCGCTGGAAAAAATGATCATCCGGTTCCATCACCTTGTGCTCGTCAACATATATGCCTTTCAAAGTAACAACAACGGATAAGATGAATGATTATAATCCGACATTGATGTCACGCAAGCAAAAAAATCATGCTATCCCGCCAGATCTAGAAATCCGATAATTCAGTACGGAATGGATAATAATAATCATGTACAACAAAAAAGAAATGCTTCTACTCATGCATCAATATGTTTTTTTTATATAGGCCGTCCACATTAATATGTGTGTTTAAATAGAAAAGTAAAAATGACAAATTACGTGTTGGTATGTGGTGTAAAAAATGATGAGTAAAGTTTTCACAACAAAAACATATATTAGTGTAAGCTAGCATATATATGTACATATATATTATAAATGTTTTAATCATAAAGAAATTTAAAAAAAAAAATCTACAAATTGACATGATTTGATACGGTATATTAAATAGTTAAATTATTTTTTTATTGTGAAATAAATTTAATGTATTATTGAAAATCACATCATTTTGTGATTTTATTTATGTAAAATCTTATATATATATATATATATAATGCAAAGCCGACATTAATTATAAAAAGGAGAGAGGAAAATAAATTCAAAGAGGTAATATTTGTCTTGGTGATATATATGTACATACACTTATAAATGAGTCGTTGGAAAAATCCAAGGCGGCTGCCGCTTGGGAAAGCTGAAGGCTTGTCCGCTAGTAGATGGAGAGGTGTGATTCCATCCTCATCGACTGCGTTTACCAGTACTTCCCCGTACAACTCAATTATTCGCAATGCCAAATCTGTCGACATGTGAAAACGAATCATTTATTCGATCTTTACCCATCTTAATTGTAATATTTATTATACAATAAAAAAAAAACAAAGATACAATATGCCAATAATAATATTACTCACCCAAATGGTCTCCAGAAATGGCGCGGTGAAGAATCGTGTCACCACGTGTTTTCCTGGAATAACTGTAGTGCTGATTTGGGGGACACCAATCGTAGAGGCATTGGAAGGCTTGTTTTTTGCCGAAGAACACTGCCGTGTAAAGAGGAGTCTCTCCCTCATTGTTACGTTCTCCGATTAACGAAGAATCAACACTTGCTATACACTCACACATGGCCTCATTCCCCATTAGTGCAGCAATATGGAGAGCGGTGTTCCCTCTCCGGTTTTTAGTCCCGAGTAGCACTTCGGGATCTGGTTGATTGGAGATGATCATATCTTTGAGTTTTCTGACCGTCTCCACTTGACCGTCGGAGACAGCTAGGTGTAACAGTGTGTCGTCCAACCTGGTGATTCCGGCCACCAGTGACAATGGGTTTGTCATACATATATCGACGACTTCACCCCATCTCCCTTTCATGGCCTTTTCGAACAACACGTTCCCCATCAATTCTGGATTCGTTAGATCATCTGTGGTCGTCGGATCCATTGTTGCTCTCCTTTCTAATTCTACGTATACTACTACTATTCTAGAGCTAGGATGACGCTAGCTAGGAAGCCTGACAAAATTTAGATATATGGATATATGGCATGCAGCCGATGACACTACTGTTGCTGGTGGGTACTACATGTTGATTTATACTCAAGAAACCAAGTCCTGTGTCGTTCACACTTTCAAACCAGCGCTTCTTTTAAAAAGAAAGACTATTCCATGATGCATGAGAAGTGAATTGAGAAATGATATTTGTAATCATAGAGTTTGTAAGTGTAGTGCACTTGTTTAAAAAAATTGAGTAATTAATATGAGATTAACATAAAAAATTAATTTTTTAATAGTACAACACACTTTTTTTCAAAATGAGTGAGGGGACTTACGTACAAAACCTATCATGACAGTATTTAGTATTACTCTTTAACAATATTTATTGAACATTTGGGCCTTATTTGGGGAATGAGATGAGATAAAAAATCTGTGAATAATAGTGAAATGATTTGTAAAAGTGTGAATTGTAGTTAAATAACTTAAGTTAAAATGTTTTCTTAGGTTTTGGAAAATGAGAGAAAAAAATTGAATAAAAATATTATAAAGTTAAAATATTGTTAGAATATAACTTTTTAATGTTATTTTTTGTTTTTTATTTGAAAAAGTTGAATTATTTTTTGTGTTTTGTTTGAAAATTTGGAAAAGTTAGTGATTAGGTCATGATTAGATGAAAAAGTTAAAAATTTAAAATTTAAAAATATTAGTGTTTGGAAAAATGATATTTGTAATCATAAATTGCACAAGTGCCGCACTCATTTTTAAAAAAATGAATAAATATGAGATACATATGAAAAAATTAATTTTTAATAGTGAACTCTACTTTTTTTCAAAAGAAGTGCACAATCATTTCACAACTTATAACTGTCTCTAGCATTATTTGTTTGTTTAAGTGATGTTTGGGAAAGAAATAAGACGAGATAAAATGAGATGTGTTGAGATAGGTTTACAAACGAGGCTGTTACGCAGTTCAGATGAGATGTTTTGTTAAAAATTGAATAAAATACAGTTATAATATTATTTTTTAATATTATTTTTATTTTAGAATTTGAAAAAAATTGAATTATTTATTATATTCTGTGTGAGAGTTTAAAAAAGTTATAATGATTATATAAGATGAGATGAGATGATATAGTTTGATTTTGTGTAACCAAACCATGCCAACGGCCTTAATTATGTTGTCCAAAAAATTTATATAGATAATATATAATGAATATTATATATTCCATAATTAACAAATTATAAGTTTATCGGACGACATAAACCAACCATTGTTAACGAATCAAATGCATCACAAAGTATAAAATACCATGTCGGACATGACGTGATGTACAACAATTTTTACAATTGTATTTTATAATCTTATATATTTTAAATCATTGAAGTGTATTTCCGTACAATAATAATAAATATTTAAAAAATGGTTATCTTTTATCATCCTGTATGAGATAGGCCCTGCAAGACTTGGAGCTCCAAGCAAGGTATGTTCCAAGTTGCTTTGCACACCGAACGCATTAATTTCAAGCTCTCCTGATCTTTGAACAAACTGGTACTTACTATCTTTTTTTAAAAAAGAAACAAATTAGGAGATGCCTTACAACCTTTAAATCAGAAGGTTGCATGCCGACATCCTTCTTTTATACTACTTAGTAGTACTTAATCCTTTATTTTTCTTTAAAAAAGAAAAAGGGAGTTCCACGTGTTTCAGTACAATAGTCTTGTACAAGATTGCCATTGCATGCCAGGCTGCCACGTGATTTTCATTGAGTTGTTAGATGGGCGAAATTAGTAATTAAGGATGTGGTTTATCATAGTAAAAGGGTGTTCTTTCTAAAGAATAAAAAAATGTCTGAGTTAGGCGGTCTCGTTTGGTTAGGTAAATCCTCTCATTTTATTTTATTTTATTTTATTATTATAATTTTTTAAAATTTTAAAATAAAATATATTAAATAATTTATCAACTTTTTCAAATTCTAGAATAAAAAATATATTAAAAAATATTTTATTACAATATATAACTTTTATCTCATCTCATTTAATCTCATTTGTATAACTAAACAAGGCCTTACTGACCAAATTTTCCTTTAAAAAATAATAGAATTAATGGTAAAAATTAAAAAATAGAAATTTATGCGTAGTCACTTTTACGTACTCTTTGTGTACTCTACTGATGTGATTGAGTTTTAATATAAAATAACTACCCACATCAATAGAGTGCGCAAAGAGTACGTAAAAGTGACTATATGTAGCATTTCTAAAAAATAATAGCAATAGAATTAATGGAAAAGAGGGGAAGAAGAGGAAGAAAAATGAGAGAGAAACTTCAAAGATTAAAAATTTATGGTCTCAATGTGTTAAACACAAAGCTATATATGTCTTTAGTTATATAAGAATTATATATAAGAATTCAATTCGCCTCAAGTAATTCAATTGCAAACTTAATTTTTAGATAAAACGTACATTTGAAAAATAATACTTAAAATTAAGCTTTCAGAAATAAAAATAACATTTTAAATAAAATGTACATTTTAAAATAGAGAAATGATTTGTACATGCATGCAACAAACAACGACAATAAGAATAAAGAAAGAAAGAAATTAAGAAAGAAGCATGCATTTCTCTATTAATTAATATTTTGCCTAATTAAGAACATGGTCTTTCTTTAATTAAGAACTATTTTTCTTTAGCGTTTAGTTCAAATAGACAGATTTAATTTACATTAAATTAATATATTAAATATATAATGCTAATATTCTACTTGCATCTTATTTTAGTCCAGACCCATATATAAATGACTTCTTTTCTTAGCAAAATCATCAAGAATAATAAAGTACGTAGGCTTTTCCAGACACTCCAAATATATATAAACTTTTCTTAAGAACATGATCAGTATTATTTTGAACATGATTTTAAGAATCTTTTTTTTTTCCAACATGCATGATGCATGCTACGTACTTTGGAATTAGCTGGGCATCGGATTTTTCTAAAGGGTAATGATACCCTTACCACCATTTCAGTACTAGTACTCCTTTACTACTTTTACCATATTTGAAATTTTTTATTTTTTTATAATTTTCTTTTAACTATTTTTTTAACATCCTTAATCATTAAGAAAAAATTAAAAAAATATATAATTTTACTAATAATTACTTTCTTAACTATTAAGTAAAATAAAAAATAATAAAAAATCAAACAAAAAAAGAGTAGTAAATGAATAGTAGAAAAGTAGTAATCCTATCATTTTTCTTTTCTAAAACTAGCCCGCCCAAAGTCATAAACAACGTTAATTTTGTTTATGGTAGTAAAATGATCAAGATCGATCAATAAGGTATTGAGCTTTTTCTAGCTAGACACAAGGAATGACTTTTTTCTTTGCTAAAAACCGATAGAATTGCATGCAGGATCATGTGGCCGGCAACCTTCTGATTCAATCATGTGGAAGTTAATTAGTGCCTTTTTCTTTATTTAAAGGTTGTGTGATATCTCCTAATCATTAGGTTCTTTATTTAAAGATTGTGTTCGAAGAGAATAGCTTGAAATACCTTTTTTTTCTTTACAGGAAACATCAATTTCATTAAAGAAGAGCTCGAAATACCTAATTACGTGTAAATTAAAGGGATATATGCGGATGATTCATGATCTATACGTACGCAACTTTAACAGTGCATATATTCTTTAGAAAAGACTTTGCCCATTCCCTTACTAATAATTAATTTCGTCCTTATGCTTTAACGAAATCACATGATATTTTTTTTAATTTGAAATATCATGAAATTTATAAAAATTAATTTTCAAAGTTCAAGTCAAAAAGAAAAATTAGGATTAACTTTAATTAACACGGGTCGTTGTATATATATATATATATATATATAATCTAATTAGTGGCGTCTTGTACCGTTAAAACATAATAGATGGCTAACGAAAATACTTAAACGTAGTTTAAGTATCCAAATTATACTTAATAGATAGATACGGTGTATAACATTTCTCGAGAAAGTCTCGAAAATGATAACCCAATATTTACTTATAGTTAAATTTCAGTGTCCACGGCCTCGAGCTCTTTCGAAATCTAGTCCAACATATGGGGACTAGATTCTACAATAACCGCTACAATTTTAGTGGAGAGATACTTATGATATATATATATGTATATATATATATTGTGTCATGTTATGATATTATTAAAAAAAATATTAATAATTAAAATTTTTAAAAATTAAAAATTTATAGATAACAGTAATAAAAATAAAATATGATCGTAGTATATTACATTCATCATTAATATTTAACAGTCTAACAAGAGTTTCTATCCGCCAGTACTATATATGGTGCATAACATTTATCGAGAAACCTCGAACTCTTTCGAAGCCTCGTCCAACAACTGGGTTCGATAGAGAATCCATCAAGAAGCGCAAAGGAGAACACCTCTACAATAACCGCTACATTTGTTAGTTGAGATAAAGTTATGATATATATATATATATAGAGATAGAGAGAGAGAGAGAGAGAGAGAGAGAGAGTCGTAATGATATTATTCATCAATTATTAATAATTGATATTTAAAAAAATAAGAAATTCGTAGGTAACGGTAATAAAAATAAAATATGACCGTAGTATATAACATTTATCATCTATATTTAGCTATACTAATATATAAGTCTATAACTAATAATAATATATAGATATACTAATAGTCTCATATAGACTATAGTTATACTTATACTAATATAGTTATACAGTATACTAAATCACTATAAGTTTATAACTAATACTAATATATAACTATACTAATAATCTAATATTAATACTATTATACTATTATATAGTCTAATATAGACTGTAGTTATATTTATACTAATATAGTTGTACTAAATCAGTTTATAATTAATACTAATATATAACTATACCAATAGTATAATATTCATACTATTATGTCTAATATGTTATATAGCTATACTAATATATAAGTTTATAACTAATACTAATAGTCTGATATTGTTATACTAAATCATTACAACTAATATTAATATCATTATAATATATTAGAGTTATAGCATAATATATGTATAATAGACTAATAGTATTAAATTCACTATAAGTCTACTATATATAATATGGATGTCAGTATTAATATTGGTATAGTTTATAGTTATTAAGTATAAAGCAATTACAAATATTAATGTAATTAACTTAATGCAATCATATACAAAATGTGAAAAGTAAAAAGCTTAATATATTGACAATTAACGTAGATTCATAATATTAACACATTGACATACTCTTAACTCTAAGTTAGTAACAAATTAGCAATTAACATCATAAATATAATTTTAATTAATTAATTTTTTAATCACTTAATTAAATAATCCACATTGAATAGTTTACTTAATTTTAATTTTAGTAATTTAAATAATTTTTTAAATTAAATTATGTGCCAAAAAGATAAAAGAATAATACTAACCTCATTTGCCAAACACAAAACGGCATCTTTAGTATAAAACAGAACCTAAACTGCGCTGTTTAAGTAAGGGAAGAATTACTCAATTTTTTTTTTAAATAAACCGTTTGTTGAAACGGCGCCCTTTGGGTTCAATTTCAATCCAAACGGCGCCGTTTCAACTTAATGTTCGTCACTTCCCCCCCTTCCCCCAAAATCCCTCAGTTTCACTTTTCAATTTTCACTTTCAAAAGTTTCACTTCCCCCTTCCCCCGAAAGGCAAAAACCCTAGCCCTCCCTCCGTCGCATCCCCCCTCTAGCCCCCCTGACACCTCTGTGGCTCCGTCGAAGTTCTTTCTGCAGATGGTGCCCGTCTCTCAGACTTTCTACCTCACTCTCTCGTCTCTCTACCTCACTCTCTCGTCTCTGCCTCTTTGCCCCCTCATCGGCCGTTGCACACAACTTAGCCGCAAGCCCTCAGCCTACAACGCATAGAGCCTCGGCCTCACATCACTCTCTTTGTCTTCGATTCCTCACGGACCCACGATAATTTGTTTTTGTGTTTTTTAAATTACTTTGAAATCTGGTAGAACCGTAGATGGTATTTGTTTTATTAGGGTTTTTGAATCCATATATAAATTGCATCTGGATGTTAGAACTTGTTTATTTGAGGAAATAAATTTTTCTTATATGACTATTTTTGTTTATTTGAGCAAATAAAAGACGAGTCTCTTAATTTGTTCTTAATCTTAAGTTTTAGGAGATGACCAATTAGGATTAACAAGTTACAAAACCATTGCTAGGGTGTCAAATATTGTTTGAATTTTTTTTTTTATCTTCTAAACGCATGCACGAGGTAATTNGAGTCTCTTAATTTGTTCTTAATCTTAAGTTTTAGGAGATGACCAATTAGGATTAACAAGTTACAAAACCATTGCTAGGGTGTCAAATATTGTTTAAATTTTTTTTATCTTCTAAACGCATGCACGAGGTAATTCAACATTGACACTTTTATCTTTTTCCTTATATAGTTGCGTCTCTGGACCCTGACCATCATATAACAACTTTTAACCTAATTAAGTTGAAGTTGAAATATAATTGGTTGGATCATATCAGTATTTTTCTTCCTTTTTGGCTCATGTTGAGCTAGGGTAGTCATCCCTAGCCAGTTGAGAATTAAAACCTTATTTTTCAAAGGAAAACTCATTATATTATGTGAAGATGCAGTTAGACAAATTAATGATCAATACTTTTGAGGGCTCGTGATCATAATTAGTTTCAATTGGGACCATATATAAATTGCATCTGGTTTATATATAGATATATTGTCAATATCTTTAAATGTGGGTCAAAACTACCAAAATCAATTAAGAATCATATAGAAATTTGCATGCACCGACAGATGATAAAACGTGAAACTTAAATTTAAAAAAAATAAAAAAATCGGACCTGACCGGACAGGAAACTGATAAAATCGAAAGTACCGGTTTAGGAGGGTAACTGGTGCGTAATTAGTTTTAAAAAATGCAAAACCGGTCATACTGGTTCGGTCCTAGATTTTGTCCAAAACAGGACCGAACCAGACCGATTACACCCCTAATCGTTTACTTCGAAGATATCCTCATTTATAATCCGACATGGGTGTCATATTTAGATCACCTCTGACCTATTTTTGAAATGTTGAGGAAGAAGTGTTTTTTGTCAATCAGAAGAAGTGTTATTTCTTTACTACTTCTGTCACTTTCTTTGGTTTTGTTGTGTCTACTAAGGGTGTTCATGCAAATCAGTCAATGGTAGATGCAATTTTGGACTGGCCAACACCTAAGACTTTGTACGATGTTAGGATTTTTCATGGATCGACATCCTTCTACTGCCGGTTCATAAGCAATTTCAACACTCTGATTAACCTTATCACAGTGTGCCTCAAGAGACGTGCATTCTAATGATTTGAGGAGGCATAGACCAGTTTTCAACTAGTCAAGCAAAAGATGACAGAAGCATAAGTTCTGACTCTTCCCGATTTTAAGAAGGTGTTTAAGGTTAATTGTGATGTATTTGGGGTTGGCATTGCTGGTGTTGAGCCAAGAAGGGCGCCCGATAGCCTTTTTCAATGAGAAGTTGTCTGGGTCCAAAAACAATTATTCCACTTATTATTCTAAGTTATACACCATCATTCAGTCCCTTAAGGATTGGCGGCACTACCTAGTACAAAAGGAGTTCATCCTCATCAATGACCACCAAGTTTTGAAGTACATCAATGGTTACTACAAGTTGAGTAGGCGGCATGCCAAGAGGGTGGCATACTTATAAAAGTTCACATTTTCCTTGAGACATCAATCAGGAAGCTTGAACCGCTTAGCAGATGCCCTAAGCCGTCATACGTTGCTCCTCACCACCATGAACCAAAGTTTTGAAATTCGTTTTGTTCCAATCGGAACAGCCAGAATTTTGTACCAGAATAGTAATCGACACAGGGTAGGTCATTGTTTCGTACTAGCTCAAATTTTGGCCGTTGCAGCCCATTCCTGCCGAATTCTGATATTCAGGCCAAAATGGACATTTAGATCCGAAATTACGTTGACCGCCTAAATGAACTTCATTCAATGGTCCTTTTGTAAATCAACTAAAAAATGAGGGATAAAATGGTCCTTTTGTAATACCCCATCTTCTAATCTCCCCCTTCCCGTGAGAGACTCTTCCAGAAATCCCCAAAATTGCATCTGTCTCCACAAAATCCCTAACTGCAATCTCCATCTGTCTCAACTCTCCATGAGTCCACAGTCCTCACTCCGACGACCGACGGCCGCCACAATCAAAGTCGTCGTAGCCAAGTGAAGAAGAAGAAAGAAAAAGCTTTCAACCAAATGTATAAAGCTTAAAGTGAGGTAACTGCCAAAAGGTTCCCTAAGTTAGCTTCTGTGAGAACTTTCTCATATTAGATTGTAATCTTTTGTTTTATTCTTTGGCAGTCTATGCATAGAATTATGAATTCATGATTGATTGATTTACTGAATGATACTCTTATTTGGCTTTTAATTCATTTCTCTGCAAATGTATCTGCATGCATGCTTGGATATAGTTTTTCTATTTGTGGCTTAATTATATCCTTTTGCGACGATTTTTGTCTATCGCTGGAATTGATCAGAAATATCACTTTAATTTCGTCAAACATGCAACAAAATAGAAATTGCCGAAATTGATTAATTGCAGCGATTATCAGGAGTATTTGCGGGCGATTTTGAGCGCTGGAAAAGGCCACATTCCTTGTAGTGTGATTCTCTCGTGAGAATATTACGAGTTACTTGCCTGGATTGACTGTAGATGTTTCAGGGTTCTCTTCAGCGGTCTGCACTTCAACATGTAATCCCATTGCGATTTCAGGGTTCTGTTCGGCAGTCTGTACTTCAACATGTATTCCCATTGCAAGTCTTACTTGAGGAGAGAAAAGAGGTTCGATCAGTAGCACATGCGCATATATGGCAAATGCATCAAAATAACAAAAAACTGCATGCATATTGCCCTCCTCAACATGAAAGCAGGTTTGACAAAAGTTGCTTATATAAATATTTTGAGTTGTTTATATTATATACACTAATACATAACTATATATTCTCACGAGACTACTCATGTATATTCGAAGGAACTTAAACCACATTTATCTGTACATCAGAAATAGTACAAATATTCCCTCTTAATTTTTCAAATATTAAATTAAGATGTGATCGTAATTCGAGCTTATATAAGTGAAGCATAGTTTAAAATAAGTTTGACTCATTCAATAAAAGACAATGCCAGGACCACATGAGAGAAATTAGCCAATAGTACATGAAATTACACTTTTCTTCTCTTTTTTAATTTTGTTCAAATATTTTTTAAACCCTATTAAACATTTAAAAAAAATCATAAATTCATTAAAAATACTTCTTTAAACATTAAGCAACAAAAAAAAAAAAACACTCGAGATCCGTAGCTTCTCTGAGAGAAGCATTTTCCTTTAATAAAATGTTTGAAGTCGACTCAATTTTTCATGAATAGCTGTGTTTCATTTACAACCCCAGTTGTTCCGCTGAACTCTCTGCTAATTAAGCAGATGTAAACTATAAGAAAATTAATTACTAGTTAAGATCAAAAGAGAAGAAAAATGAGTTACATACAAAATGTAAAGAAATTACAAAACAATCGATAAAAGTCGTTGCATGTTCTGTAGTTCTCAGGATAATTATTTGGATTCCTTTCGTAGGCGGGAAGTCTTTCTATCGGTTGCATAGAGCGCTGGAAAAAATGATCATCCGGTTCCATCACCTTGTGCTCGTCAACATATATGCCTTTCAAAGTAACAACAACGGATAAGATGAATGATTATAATCCGACATTGATGTCACGCAAGCAAAAAAATCATGCTATCCCGCCAGATCTAGAAATCCGATAATTCAGTACGGAATGGATAATAATAATCATGTACAACAAAAAAGAAATGCTACTCATGCATCGTCCCCACACTACACATGTCATTTGTCATTCTATTTGAAAATACATATTTATACATCAATATGTTTTTTTTATAGGCCGTACACATCAATATATATGTGTATTTAAATAAAAATATAAAAATGACAAATCACGTGTTGATGTATGATATAGAGAATGATGAGTAGAATTTTTTATAACGGAATTTTTCACAACAAAAACATATATATATTATTGTAGACTAGCATATATATGTATATATATAATAAATGTTTTAATTAGAAAGAAATTTCAAAAAAATAAATCTACAAATCGACGTGATATATTTAAATTCAAAAAAATAAATTCAAAAGAGGTAATATTTGACTTGGTGTTATGTACATACACTTATAAATGATTCGTTGGAAACATCCAAGGCGGCTGCCGCTTGGGAAAGCTGAAGGCTTGTCCGCTAGTAGATGGAGAGGTGTGATTCCATCCTCATCGACTGCGTTTACCAGTACTCCTTCCTTGTCCAACTCAATTATTCACAATGCCAAATCTGTCGACATGTGAAAACGAAGCATTAATTCGATCTTTACCCATCTTAATTGTAATATTTATTATAAAAAATAAAAAATAAAAAAATAAAAACAAAAAACAAAAAACAAAAAACAAAACAAAACAAAGATACAATAATAATATTACTCACCCAAATGGTCTCCAGTAATGGCGCGGTGAAGAATCGTGTCACCACGTGTTTTCCTGGAATAACTGTAGTGCTCATTTGGGGGACACAAATGGTAGAGACATTGGAAGGCTTGTTTTTTGCCGAAGAACACTGCCGTGTAAAGAGGAGTCTCTCCCTCTTTTTTTTTTTTGGAAGAGCCGGTAGCCACACACATAGCAGCCCCATCCCAAGTTTATTAAAAAATATCCTCACTTATGGCGGAGGAAAACCTTGGTTACAACATTACACTTAGGGCTTACAAACATAAAAACACTAAAAACAAACCCAAACCAAGTGAGTAAAACCACCAAAAGAATTCTAACAAGCCTAAGCCAAGAGAAGAACCTACAATCCAAGCAAAGTTTACCCCGGAGACGTAAAACAACCAGAAAGAAATCTGACCACTTTGAAGCACAATAGAAGCTTAACATAATAAAACAAAAACAGCAACTTAATGACATCTCAAATAAGGCAAAGCCGACTTATCTGTTCTAATCAAACCTTTAAGGTGCTTAGGAATATGTAATAAAGATCTCCAAACCGAATTCAAACCTTCAGCACCCATTTTTGCTAAATAATCAGCCGGCATATTTCCTTCACGAAAAATATGAGAAATAACAAAATCCCCACCTTCAAACAATCTCATCGCCTCTTCCCAAAAATCTTCTAAGTACCACACTCTACAATTTTTCTTCTGGATCCAATCTACACAAACCAAGGAATCAGACTCAATGTCCGCCTGACATATTCCCAAGTCTCGACAATATTTCAACCCAATTAACAAAGCTTTCAACTCAGCAAGATTATTAGAACCCTCGCCAAGGCAGGACGAGAAAGAAAGCACCATATTGCCGCAGGAATCTCGAATTATACCCCCTGCACCGGAATTCCCCGGATTACCAAGGCTGCACCCATCAATATTTAGTTTAAATCTTCCATGCATAGGTCTGACCCAACGAACCAAATTAACTCTCACAGATTTTATTTGAATAATCGGAACATTCAAATCTCTCAACCGCTCCTCATCGGCAAAGGCAATCTTTGTTAAGGTAGGCAAGCTACTTTGCACTTTCCTTAGCCACACACAAATAGACCTCCAAAGTTCCTCCATAGAGCTGAGTTTACCTTCCATCCTTGCCTTACACCTGCATTGCCACAACTTCCAAATAATAATAGAAGGAAGAATCCCCAAAATCCAACCCACCTGGGACTTGGTAGATGCACGTCTAAACCAAGTTGAGACCAATTCAAACCAACGTTTTCTAGGGTCATAAGGAATGCCCAAGATAACTGAGAATCTCTTCCAAATACCGGAAGCCAAATCACCTGCAGCAAGAACATGGTTTAAATCCTCATACCGTCCTTGATCACAACAATCACACTTGGACGTAATAGGAATCCCAACTCTTCTCAACCTGTCATCAACACTCAAACTGTTATGATAAGCCTTCCACATTAAAATGGAAATTTTTTTTGGTATAGCTTCCTGCCACACCCACTTAGCCCAAGGCACAGCTGGAGCTGTAACCCGAATACATTGCCAGGCACTCTTGGTGGAGAAACCTCCATCTTTATTAGGCAACCAAACAAGTAAATCTTGTCCCGCTTTGTGAGCCCCCAAGAAATTACAAATCTCTTCCGTTTTTTGAACTCCCACCAGCCTTTCCAGGATTTCAATATCCCAACCATTTTCAATTTTTAATTCAGCCAACATAAGCTCTGACCGGTCCACCACAGGATAAGAGTTAGCAATAGGACCTTCATTTAACCAATGATCCCACCAAAAAGAAACATTTCCATCTCGGACCCTCCATTTGGAATTCTCTAACACCGCCGGTATACACTTCACCACCATCTTCCAAAAACGCGAGCCCTTTTTAGGATCCAGCAAAGAAACATGTTTATCACCAATATATTTAGCACGAAAAAATTGTGACCAAAGATCATTTCCAGTCATAACCTTCCATGCAAATTTCATATGAAGAGAAACCTGTACCTCATCAAAATCACGAAGGCCAATTCCCCCCTCATCAGTTGGCTTACACATAGACTTCCAAGCCACCCATTTCTTTTTATCCTTACCATTTTTTTCCCCCCAAAAAAATGAACTAAGCAGCCTATTGAGATTATTCAAAACCCCTTTAGGCAATTGAAGAATAGACATAATATGAATAGGCATACTAGCTAGCACATGCTTCAACAAAATCAACTTGCCACCAGCCGAAAGACAATTTAATTTCCAGCCCCCGAGTTTTTCTCTCACCCGATTAAAAATAGGCTCCAAATGTAAATTGGTTAGACGCCCATTGATCATAGGCGCACCAAGATAAGAAAAAGGAAAATTACCTTCAGTAAAGCCAGTAATATTGAGTAGCTCCTGCTTCCTCCTTGAAGAAAATTGTTTAGCAAAATACATGGCCGTTTTCTCCTTATTCACTTGTTGCCCGGACTGATTGAGCTGTATTATTGCATAATTTATACATTTAAAACCAATATTTTTTTATTGTTTTATTATTTTATCATTGGTTTTAGATGGAAAAATTGATTAAGAGGCATAAATCCAAGTTGTGAATTAAAATTGATTAAAAGCATAGTTTATGTTTGATTTTATAACTTGTGATTTATTTGAGCAATAAATTCTTCAAATGCACAGCACACTCTTAAATTTTATTTTTCATCTTGTGTTTAATTTCTTTATTTTATTTTATTTTACTTGTCTAAGTTTTATTTTTATTTTTTATTTATTTAATTTTGTTTGTCTAATTTTTATTTTATTTTATTTTATTTTCTTTTAATTTAATTTTATTTTTCTGTTTTTCAGATTTGCCTAAACGACATGTAGTTTTTCTTAAACGGAAAAACGACATGTCGTTTACTTCTAAGAACCAAAACTGTCGTGTGCTAAACGACATGTCGTTTACCTCTAAGAACCAAAACTGTCGTGTGACCGTCTGCTAAACGACGTGTCGTTTTTGTTCATAGACAAAAACGACATGTCGCCTCTGTCATCTTCAACCTCCGTCGTTGCATGTTTTCGGATCGGACCAGCAGCTCCAGCTCACGAAACGCAGCTCATCCACGGCACCAAGCTCCTCCACCTGCTGGAAAACTTCATCAACCACCCTAAGCAACCTCCTCCTCCGAAGCCACCAGCTCAACACAGCATCCTCCTCTCTACCCTCTCGGAGCAAAGCAACATGAATCTTACATAGCAGCAGCTTGCAGAAAACACATGCGTAAAGCTTGTCACGTTCACATGCAAAGGAAAACACAGCTTGCAGGAAACACATGCGGAAAGTTTGTCTCGATAACAAGCAGAGCAGCAGCATTCCTTTGGTGGGCATTCACGTGGGCAGCAGATGATCTCAAGGAGCTGAAAGCAGCTGCTGGTGCACGCGGGAACAGGCGCATGCAGGCGGACGAATGTGCTGGAAACGAAAACAAAAAAAATAATAATAAAGAAAAGCAGAGAGATGGAGAAAGGCAGAGAAAAGCAAGGAAAAGAAAATGCATGCGGGAGACATCTCTGGTGCAGCAACGTGCAGGTAACATGTGATAACATGCACGCCTGGAGCAGAACCTCAAGCTGGAAGCAGAAACGAACGTGCAGTGCAGCTGGAAGCAGACCGAACGTGCAGTGTTTTCTTTTTATTCTCTTTGAAGCCTATAAAAAGGCTGGAGAGGAAGGAAACCGGAGGGGGAGTTTTGGAGAGAGGAGGAGAGTTCAGTTCGAAGAGAGATCAATCAGTTTTTTTTAAGAGAGTTCGGGAGAGGAGAGATCAGTTGAGAGTGAGGAGAGAGTTTGGAGAGGAGAGTTTGGCTCTGATCAGTTTGCAGTTGGGGGAGAACGAGAGGAAATCGGTTTTTCGGGAGAGGAGAGTTCAGAGAGTTGGAAGTGGGTATCGGGTTTTTGAGAGAGTGAAGGTATCGGGTTTGTGAGGGAGTTCGGACGAGAGTTCAGCACTTAATATGCAGTGTTTTAATTTATATTACATGCAGTGTTTTAGTTTATATTACATGCAGTGTTTATTTAAGTATTAGCTCATTTCTTTGTTTATTTGAGTTTATTTTA
>QEOT01003586.1:0-31340 GCA_003123785.1 Pterocarya stenoptera | reverse complement strand
TTATTTTATTTTATTTTCTTTTAATTTAATTTTATTTTTCTGTTTTTCAGATTTGCCTAAACGACATGTAGTTTTTCTTAAACGGAAAAACGACATGTCGTTTACCTCTAAGAACCAAAACTGTCGTGTGCTAAACGACAGGTCGTTTAGTCAATTGATGAAAACGACTTGTCGTTTCTCTCTGGTAATCAAATGACCGTCTGCTAAACGACGTGTCGTTTTTGTTCATAGACAAAAACGACATGTCGCCTCTGTCATCTTCAACCTCCGTCGTTGCATGTTTTCGGATCGGACCAGTAGCTCCAGCTCACGAAATGCAGCTCATCCACGCCACCAAGCTCCTCCACCTGCTGGAAAACTTCATCAACCACCCTAAGCAACCTCCTCCTCTGAAGCCACCAGCTCAACACAGCATCCTCCTCTCTACCCTCTCGGAACAAAGCAACGTGAATCTTACATAGCAGCAGCTTGCAGAAAACACATGCGGAAAGCTTGTCACGATCACATGCAAAGGAAAACACAGCTTGCAGGAAACACATGCTGAAAGTTTGTCTCGATAACAAGCAGAGCAGCAGCATTCCTTCGGTGGGCATTCACGTGGGCAGCAGATGATCTCAAGGAGCTGAAAGCAGCAGCTGGTGCACGCGGGAACAGGCGCATGCAGGCGGACGAATGTGCTGGAAACGAAAACAAAAAAAAAATAATAATAAAGAAAAGCAGAGAGATGGAGAAAGGCAGAGAAAAGCAAGGAAAAGAAAATGCATGCGGGAGACATCTCTGGTGCAGCAACGTGCAGGTAACATGTGATAACATGCACGCCTGGAGCAGAACCTCAAGCTGGAAGCAGAAACGAACGTGCAGTGCAGCTGGAAGCAGACCGAACGTGCAGTGTTTTCTTTTTATTCTCTTTGAAGCCTATAAAAAGGTTGGAGAGGAAGGAAACCGGAGGGGGAGTTTTGGAGAGAGGAGGAGAGTTCAGTTCGAAGAGAGATCAATCAGTTTTTTTTAAGAGAGTTCGGGAGAGGAGAGATCAGTTGAGAGTGAGGAGAGAGTTTGGAGAGGAGAGTTCGGCTCTGATCAGTTTGCAGTTGGGGGAGAACGAGAGGAAATCGGTTTTTCGAGAGAGGAGAGTTCAGAGAGTTGGAAGTGGGTATCGGGTTTTTGAGAGAGTGAAGGTATCGGGTTTGTGAGGGAGTTCGGACAAGAGTTCAGCACTTATATGCAGTGTTTTAATTTATATTACATGCAGTGTTTTAGTTTATATTACATGCAGTGTTTATTTAAGTATTAGCTCATTTCTTTGTTTATTTGAGTTTATTTTACTTGAGAGTTAATTTTATTTTCTTTAAGCTTGTTTTGTAAGATTTGGTGTTGTGTTTTATTTTAGTTTTCTAATGGAGAAAAGATCATTAAATTCCATGGTTATAAACATGGTTGGCTAATTTTTTTATACTAAGGTGAAGAGGTGAAGTCTAATAATTTAAATATTGTTTTATATCAATAATAGAGTTCATATTGTGAGTTTGATTAATTGACTGGTATTATTTTTAGAAACGTTAATTATCTATATATTTCTCTTGATTCATTGTGATTTCCGAATACAGTGAATGCTTGAAAAATCCCTGTGGTAATTAATTGGACTTGTGAACGTCTCTACTATCAATTATTCAAACTTAATATTTGGTAATTAATTTTCTTGGGCTTAATTGTTAAATTTTCCAGTTAGACAGAATCATTATTCTAGTCTAACTGAGTTAAATTGATTGGAAACAATTTTATAAATTATTAGACGGATCCTCGGAACCTTAGTCGTTCTCCATATTAATTCATTTTATTGTTTCAAGTTATATTCTGTTACGTTTAAAATCCTCAAACCTGTAATCTAAGTTTTTTTATGTTCTTATTTTTTTTAATCTCCTTTCATTTTATTCCCTTTATCACATTAGTCAATCCTTGTGGATTCGATCCTGTAACGTACTACGACACCTGTATACTTGCAGGCAAAACTACTCTGAATTTTTATTCAAATAATGGGTAAAAGTTTAGACGCAACAAGTACCATGACTCATAAGTCTCAATAACCTTCACCAATGCTTTCATCGAATTCTTTCCGCCATTAGAGAAAATAACAACATCATCCGCATAAAGAAGATGGGACACAAGAGGCGTACCTCTTGGATGAGAAAATTGTTTAATATTGCCACACAAAAAATTCTTCTTTAATAACCGAGAGAACACTTCTTCCATAAGAATAAAAAGATAAGGTGATAACGGGTCACCCTGACGCAAGCCCCGACCTCCTGGAAAGAAACCCCGAGAAGTGCCATTCATCATGATAGAATACCAAGGCGAAGCAATACAGTTCCTAATCAAATCAATAACGGAAGAGGAGAAACCAAAGGCTGCCAACACGTGCAAAAGAAATTTCCACTCCACCCTATCATAAGCCTTTGCCATATCAAGCTTTAAAATAACATTACCACCCATAGTCTTTTTATCAAGATAATGTACCATTTCCTGCGTAAGACTAATACTATCAAAGATACTCCTACCTGGAATAAAAGCACACTGCTCAGAGGATATCAAAGAAGGCAAAAGAGACGCAAGCCTGGTCACCAAAACCTTAGTACAGATTTTTTGGAACACGGAACATAAACTGATAGGCCGAAACTTATCAAAACCCGTCGGCTGAGCCATTTTCGGTATAAGCACTACAAAAGAAGCCGTATAGAATCGAGGAAGAGGGACCCCCCGAAAAAATTCTCGTACCGCCGCCACCACCGCCAACCGAACTATATCCCAGCAAGCACGATAAAAACCGGACCCGAAACCATCAGGACCCGGACTACTCTCAATAGGAATACTGAAAACTGCTTGTTTCACCTCTTCTTCAGAAGGCACTGAACATAATCTCAAATTCTCATCATCAGGAATCACATTATCTACTAAATCACCCAAATCCGGCAACACCACACAAGAAGATTGACCCAAAAAATCCATGAAATACTGCACGGCACCATCATGGATTTCTTGCGGCGATTTTAACAAAGACCCATTCGGAAGACTCATCTCCATAATCCTTGATTGCTTCCTCTTCTTAAGAATACCATGGAAATAACGGGAGTTTTGATCACCATGTTTCCACCATTTCACTTTAGCACACTGAGCTAGTCGAACTTCTTCACGATGGAGCCAAACATCCAACTCCATTTTTGAAGCTAACAGGTCAAGTTCCACGTCTTCATCGTACCGGGTCTGTAACTGAGTTTCCAGCTGCTCAATACGAGTCTCCAACACCTGAATGTGCCCAGTAGTCCATCCAAAAACAGACTTATTCCATCCTTTGAGAGCTGCTTTCACCCTTTTAAGTTTTGCCGCAAGATTCATAAGCCCACTACCAGCATCAGAATGATCCCAAGCCTCTCGGACACATCTTGTGAAATCAACGTGATCCACCCACATTTGCTGAAAACGGAATGGAGCCGGCCCATAAGCATCAATGTTTCTTACCAGAGAAATGATCATAGGAGCATGATCAGAGGTGGTGCGGGGCAAGTATCTCATAATAGAATCCGGATACTCATTTAAGAACTGCTGATTAACCAAAGACCGATCCAACCGAGCCCAGCTACGAGAACTGCCAGCATGCCCATTGCACCAAGATAAACTCTTGCCCAAGAAATTTAACTCCAGTAATCCGCAAGAGTGAATCCAAGAATTAAAGTCCTCCATAGCCACCATTGGACGTGGCCGACCTCCACGTCGCTCCCCATCAGAAGCAATGATATTGAAATCCCCTGTTACTAACCATGGATCAGCTGAGTTACTCTCCCTGGCAAGGTCTACCCACAACTCACGCCTTTGCTCATAAGAACATTTAGCATAGACAAAAGAAATTTTACATTTCATCTTAGCAGCAGTCACAAGAAACGTTATTTGCTGATTGCCACAGCTAACCATACTTACATGTACATCTTTCATCCACAAAATCCACAGTTTCCCATTCCATTCACCATTCGAAAAACCATAGTCAAAATCAAGCACCTTCTTAACTTCCTCCAGATGATCATCACGTAAAAAAGGCTCTGCTATCGCAACAACTTTTGGTTTATACATTTTCATAAGCTTCTTCAACCTGCTCCGAGAAGAACGTACCCCTCTAGCATTCCAATACAATATTGGACTTATCATAAATTCATTTTAGAGGACCGGGTAATAACCCGCTTACTGCTACGTACCTTCATGATTTTACCTTCCTCCTTTTTCTTCTCTTTATCTGAAATCTCAGAATCTGAAACAACATCCTTTATATGAACTATTTTTTCTTCCATAGTCTCAGTATCAGAAAAACTGGGCAACGAATCAGCCATGTTATCAATGTCATCCCCATTCAACAATTGTGGGGAAATCTGCCCAACACATACACCTTGGACACCTACCACTTGATTATCCGCAATGGAGACAAAAGCCTCCTGGTCCACTTCCGCATGGCCCACTGGCATTTCTTCTATACCCTGTACGTTAATCCCCACAGGAACTGAAGACCCCCCCACTTCAAACGAATCTTTCAGCACAATTGAATCCTTTTCAGTAATCTCCCCAACTACCTCTACTTGTGAAAACTTTTCCACAACACTAGGACCCTTCATATTCACCTCCACAGAAACCACTGGAACCATCTCCTCAAAAACAGGGGATGCTATTTCAGAAAGTACCACATCGTTAAGGCCGTATAACATCCCATCCTTTACCATATCCCCAGAATCAATGCCATACATGACCTTCGATTGTTTCGTGATGTCTTCCACCACTTCCATAACCATGTGCTGATCAACACTAGCCAGCACCTCAGGAGCCACTGGAACCACCTCAGAGGATAACAATTCCGTAGAAGCATTCACCCCATCCTTTTCCTCATCCCCTAGCGCAATTCTATGCACGTCCACCAACTGGAATGTAATCTCTTTCTCACCTTCTATATCTCCCTGATGCTGATCAACATTACCCAACACCAACGTATCTAATCCTGTTCTTTCCGTACCCATCCCTGCCACTTCCGTTTGCACTGTATTTGAACAAGAAGGATCCACCACTGTCAGCTGTTTCGGCACTTCTTTATACACTAGACGAGCAGGTTGCCTATCTTTCTCCTTCCTTAAAATACCTTTCTTACAAGTCCTCAAATTATGCCCTTGGGTTTTACATTTGGTGCAAAACGCAGGCATTGTTTCATACACCACCTCCTGCATACGACTCGCAGGACAAGATGGTGCACCAATCCAGAAAGACAATAAAGGAGATTTAGCAACATCAATTTCTAAACAAACCCTGGCTCCATCAGATCTAGTAGCACACCGTGTAGAATTGTCACTTCTAATATATTTACCAATAGGCGTAGTAAGGCTTTTAAGGATTGAAGGATGATAAAAGTTTGGAGCCAAACCTGGTAAGAAAATCCAAACTGGAACCACCGATGGCTCCTCCTCTTCAGTGAATTCAGGGGTCCAGTGAAACTGTCTATACGCCACTCCATCTATATCACAAACTTCTCTAGAAAAAGCCTTATTGAAATCATCCTCCGACGTTAATCGGACAAATATATTCCGCGACTTTCTCATGGCTGAAACCACAGCAGTGCCAGATATTCCCCATCGGTTTTTAATAAAAGTTCTGATCGCATCCAAGGATGGTCTCTGCCTGAGAAACTTCAGTACCAAAGAGAAGCGAAACGGTTCTGCCGACTTCATTATTTCCTCCTTCGAAAACAGAAAATACACTTCCCCATCCATAATTTTAGGGGTCCGAGATGGCAGAAGCACATCAGGAATAGGATGAGAGGCTGCAGAAATTAGATCTGCAAAGGATCGTGAGGAGTCTCTCCCTCATTGTTACGTTCTCCGATTAATAAAGAATCAACACTTGCTATGCACTTACACATGGGCTCATTCCCCATTAGGGCAGCAATATGGAGAGCGGTGTTCCCTCTCTTGTTTTTAGTCCTAAGTAGCATTTCGTGATTTGGTTGTTCAGATATGATATTTTTGAGTTTTCGGACCGTCTCCACTTGATCGCCAGAGACAGCTAGGTGTAACAGTGTGTCCTCCAACCTGGTGATCCCGGCCACCAGAGACCATGGGTTTTCCGTACATATATCGACGACTTCATCCCATCTCCCTTTCATGGCCTTTTCGAACAATACGTTCCCCAATTCTGGATTCGTTAGATGACGTGTCATCGTCGGATCCATTTTTGCTCTCCTTTCCAATTCTAGTGCTAGGATGAAGCTAGGAAGCCAGACAAAATTTAGATATATGGCATACAACCGATGACAGTACTACTGGTACTGGTGGTACCGACGCTCGCGTGTTGATTTATACTCAAGAAAGCAAATCCTGTGCTGTTCACACTTTCAAACCAGCACTTTGTTTGATATGTAAATAAAAAGGAAATATACTTCTAGAAAGAAAGATTATTCCATGGATGCATGGGAAGTGGATTAAGAAATGATATTTACGATCATGGAGTTCGTAAATACTGCAGACTCTTTTAAATAAAGTAAATAAATATAAGATCCATATTAAAAAAAATTAATTTTTAATAGTAAATCTTACTTTTTTTCAAAATGAGTGCATGACACTTGTAGATCAACCCATGACAGTATCTTATAGCATTACTTTTTAACAATATTTATTGAACAATTAAGCCTCATTTGGGCAATGAGATGAGGTGTGAAAACTATAAATAATAGTGAAATGTTTTTTTGAAATTGTGAATAGTAGTAAAATGGTTTGAGTTAATAGTGACACACACGAAAAAATTAAATTTTAATAGTGAATCTCACTTATTTTCAAAAGGAGTGTGCAGACTTTTCACAACTTATAACTGTCTCTAGTACTGGTTATTTGTTTAAATGATGTTTGGGAAGAAAATGAGATGAAATAAATTGAGATAGGTTCTCAAACGAGACCTTAATGTTGTCCAAAAAATTTATGTACATTATATATATATATATAATAAATATTATAGGATGCATAATTAATAAATAAGTTTATCGGACGACATAAACCAACCATTGTTAACGAATCAAATGCATCACAAAGTATAAAATACCATGTCCGACATGACATGACAACAATTTTTGCAATTGTTTTTTATAATCTTATATATTTTAAATCATTGACGTGTATTTCCGTACAATAATAATACTTTCATAGCTCTGTTGTAAAAAACAATATCTTCCATTTAAACAATTATAAAAAATAAATATTTAAAAATGGTTGTCTTTTATCATCCTCTATGAGATAGGCCCTGCAAGACTTGGAGCTCCAAGCAAGGTATATATGTTCCAAGTTGCTTTTTACACTAGTACGTGATTCTAGCTTTCTTTCCCTAAACAAAAGAACGATAGTCTCACTTTTAAAAAAGAGAGGGAAGGATATGTATGTCTCATGCATGCATGGCTTTTTTTATTAATAGAGAAAGCATCATATATATTTTCGACACAACACTACTGAACCAAAGGTGGCAGCTTAATATTGTTTCTGATCATTAACATATAATATATTTTAGTTTTTCATCCTTTTTTCTTAAGTTATTTTTTGTTGTAGTTCATTTTTTTAATTATAAGTTCTAACCCAATATGTTCGTTATTGTTCATTTCCTGGTTCTTTCCAGAAAACGAATATATATATATATATATATAATTAAATATATCCGGTCCTAAATTAGGTTAGAAAATTTGAAGTAAAGGAGAATAATAATCCTATATGCAAATTGAAGGGCAAAAAGATACAAGCCCAACTCAACTCAACTCAACTCAACATCCCAAACTCATCTCAACTTATCTCAATTCATCATTACAACTTTTTCAAATTCCAATACAAAATATAATAAAAATTTAACTTTTTCAAATTTTAAAATAATAATAATATTATTAAAAATAATATTCTAATAATATTTTTTTATCTCAACTCAGTTCAACATCCAAACGCAGCATTTAGTTCCAGTTGAAGCTTGCCCAAGATCGATACAAGAGATTTAATACATATATTAATGAGACTAAAAAAATCGATAATAATTCTCCAAAGAAGTCTAAGGTGCAATTTGGATAGTGAGATAAGATGAAATAGTTTTAAATGAAAAGTGAAAGTTGACTAAAATATTATTAGACTATTATTTTTTAATATTATTATCATTTTGAACTTTGAATAAATTGAATTGTTTATTATATTTTATGTGAGAATTTTAAAAAATTATAATGATGAGATAAAATGAAACACTTTTACTATCCAAACGGAATAATTAAAGGTTCTGGAGGTAGTTTCTGGAAAACACCTTCCACTTATTGATAGAACATGTCACGAGGAAGGAAAATGCTATTTAAATTGAGAATTTCTACCGATAAAAAGGAGAGATTATTATTATTTTTTATTTAATAGTTGAAAAAGCAACTAATAGTTGTAAGGTTTCAAAGTAGAAGGAGAAAAACAGAGAGCAATCGCACGAAGGATGGAAGGAGATTTTCTGAATATTCTGTATGTATTGAGCACTGTACAGTCTGTCCTACATATACACCTTTGTGTAACAAACTAACCGTTTCTATACTAAAAGTAGCAGCTAGCTAAAATACAAAGAAAGAATAAGAATTATTTACAAATAGAATCAGAGTAAGAAAATAAAGATATAGGCAAACTCGAGTAAAAACAATTTATCTCTTTTCTAACTTTGGGCTCAAACGACTTGTAGTTTCTTTTGAAGATGCACGACCTCCAGCTTGATCATCTGTAGTGTGTAATAGCCCCCCACAAGATGGAGAATAGAGGTTCACTATTCTCATCTTAGACAAATGTAGCTGAAGAATAAAGGAAGGCAAAGCCCTTGTAAATATAACAGCTAGTTGACAGCTTGAGGAAACATGGGCTGTGATGATGCTGCCCTCTTGGATTTTGTCTCTAATTAAGTGACAATCTAACTCGATATGCTTTGTACGTTCGTGGAAAACTGGGTTGGCAGCGATGTGGAGGGCTGCTTGATTGTCACAATAAAATAATGCAGCCTGAGGATGAGGAACCCAAAGATCAAGAAGCAAATAGAGAAGCCAAGAGAGCTCAGAACATGTGGAAGCCATGGAGCGATACTCAGCCTCGGTTGAAGAACGAGACACCACAGATTGTTTCTTTGATTTTCAAGAAATAAGTGAATCTCCAAGAAAAATGCAATACCCGGTAACGGAACGACGTGTGTCAGGACACGAGGCCCAATCAGAATTACAATAAGCCTTGAGTTGAAGTTGAGAAGAAGATGAGAGCAAGATGCCCTGTCTAGGTGCTGTTTGATGTACCTAAGTACTTTATGAGCTGCAGCCAAATGTGAAGTCGTGGGATGGTCCATAAATTGACTAAGGAGCTGTACAGCATAACAAATATCAGGCCTAGTAATGGTTAGATATAACAAACGGCCAACAAGTCTTCTATAAGAACTCGGTTCTGAGAGTGGAGCACCAGAAGATTTGCTTAGCTTAAAGTTCTGCTCAAGTGGCAGCTTGAGAGGTTTGCTGCCAAGTGTCCCTGAGTAAGCCAAGATGTCCAAGGTATATTTTCTTTGGCACAAGTGAATACCTTTGGAAGACTTTGCAACTTCCAAACCAAGAAAATAGCGCAAACAACCAAGATCTTTAATCTTAAACTGAGTATTAAGAAAAGATTTGAGTGATGCAATAGAAGAGGAGTAATTACCAGCCACAATAATATCATCTACATAAACTAGCAAGGCAGTGAAAGATGAACCATCTAGTTTAGTAAACAAGCTGTAATTAGTTTTAGATTGCTCAAATCCAAAGGCAATAAGAGAGGAGGAAAATTTAGAATACCATTGTCTTGAGGCTTGTTCGAGGCCATAAAGACACTCGAGGAGCATGCATATTTGAGTGGGTCCTCCTTTGTTATAACCAGGAGGTTTTCGCATGTATATTTCCTCATCCAAATCGCCATGGAGAAAGGCGTTATTAACATCAAATTGGAGAATGGACCAGCCTTGTACTGCTGCAACAGATAACAAAAATCTGACAATAACCAGCTTGGCTACTGGAGAGAAGGTCTTCGTATAGTCTATCCCTTCTTGTTGTGTGAAACCCTTGGCAACAAGCCTTGCTTTCAACCTTTCTACAGACCCATCAACATTAAATTTGGTTTTGTAGATGTATTTATAGTCAATTGCCTCTTTTCCAGGAGGCAAGTCAGTAGTCTGGTTCTGTTCTAAGGCTAACAGTTCAGCTTTTATGGCTTGACACCAACCAGGGTGTTTTACAGCTTGTTTGTAAGTTGTTGGGTCAGAAACAATGGAAAAGGAGTTGGAAAAAGCAGTAAAAGATGGTGAAAATTTCTGGTATGTTAAAAAATTGGCTAGGGAAAAAGGATTACCAGTAGAGGATGATGAAGACCTGGACAGCAATTGAGAAGAGGCTGGAAGTGAAGTCTAGTGGCAGTGAAATTCCTTCAAGTATTGTGGAGCTCTCCTTACCTTGTTTGACCTACGAAGAGGAGGAGAAGATGGAGAACCATGGGTGAAAAAGGAAGGGTCATCATGGTGGGAAGAGGGGAGAGATTGGTGAGATGTGGTGACAGGTTGTTGTGATGAGGTTGGAATTGAAATGGAAGGTGAAGTGGCTGGGTGGTGTGAAAGAGAAGTGGCAGATTTGAGGGGGGAAGCTGTGGTAGGAAAATCAAGAGAATTAGGCAATGGTTGTGTAAAGACAAGGGAGGGGTTTTGAGAGGGAGGTGGTGAGAGATGGGGCAAGGATTGGAGGGGAAAGATGGTCTCGTGGAAAAGCACATCTCGAGAGATGAAAGTGGTTTTGGATTCAAGGTCAAGTAATTTATAATCTTTGGTGCCAAAGGGGTACCCAAGAAGAATGTACATGCAACCTCGGGGATCAAATTTTTTCCTACCTTAGGAAAGTGTGGTAGCAAAACAAAGAGATCCAAAAATTCTTAAGTGAGAATAAGTGGGTGGGAACTTAAATAAGAGTTCAAAGAGTGTCTTGTTTTAAAGTAAAGGACTAGGAGTCCTATTTATGAGATAGGTGGCTGTCAAGACACAATCATTCCAATATTCAAGAGGGAGGCCAGCTTGAAATTTTAAAGCATGAGCCACATTAAGCAAGTGTTGGTGTTTTCTCTCCATAACTCCATTTTGTTGTAGACTAGAAACACAACTAGTTTGATGAATGATTCCTTTGGCGTGAAAAAAGGTTTGCATTTGGAATTCTCCTCCATTATCACTTCTTAAAATTTTAATTTTAAGGTTAAATTGAGTTTCAACCATATTGGCAAAGGATTCAATGTTATTTCTGGTTTCTACTTTAGTATGGAGGAGATACAGCCATGTACTTCGAGTGAAGTCATCAACTAAGGTCAAGAAATGCTTTGAACGATCATAAGCAGGGACTGAACAAGGTCCCCATAGATCACAGTGCACAATTTCAAAGGGTCTTGATGTTTTATGCGTGCTATGAGGAAAGGGAAGTCTATGAAATTTGGCTAATGGACAAATGTAACAAGGCTTTGTATTAGAATAAAAAATGCTTTGCTTTACAATGGGATCTGAAATCAGATTTAAAACAGGAAATGAAAGGTGACCTAGGCGTCAATGCCATAGGTCAGTAACATTTTTAGTATGTAAAACAGAAGCTGTAGCAGATTTCTTGTCATTTGAGAAGTGTGAAAGTGTGGTGACCAGTGTAGAGGGAGAGACAACAATGTTAAGTAGGTGATAGAGGCCATTCTTCACTTCACCCTTCCCAATCGTTGTCCAAGAGAAAAGGTTCCAAATTAGACAAAAATCAGAGAAAAACACTAGGCAACAAGTGAGATTGGCACCCAACTTTTTGGCTAAAATTAAATTAAAATTGAAAGATGGAACACACAAAACTTCTGTGAGGCAAATGGAGGGTGTTAAGTGGACTGTGCCAGTGTGTGTAACAAGCACATTTGTGCCATTTGGTACTTTCACAGAGTGAGTGACTCGTTCAGAAATGAGCAGCACAAAAGGCTATCCCAAGTGCAGGAGCGTGTCGCGTAGTAATTAGGAATAAATTCCTAGATCGTCTCCACAGGAAAAGTGCTAAAAATAAACTCATGAAAAATGGTGGGAATATTTACGATGAGAAAAGAAAAATGAAAAGTGATGATATTTACAATGGATGGAAGAGTGTAGTGAAAAGAAAATTTACTGGTCGTAAACCAGATTCATTTTGATTTATTTGAGTGTTTGAGATGCAGTGAAAATTAAAGAAATTAAAATGCAAGACAGTGAATTTAAATTGCTAGAAATTAAAAGACTGAAATTTAAATGAGCTGGAAAATTAAATGGCATCAAAATAAATTGCAGAAAATAAATAACAGAAAATTACATGACAATAAAATAAAAGTGCAGGAAATTAAAGTGCAGAAAATTAAAGTGCAGAAAATAAAGGACAGTAAAATTAAAGTGCAGAAATTAAAAGTACTGAAAAATAAATGACATTAATTTAAAGTGCATAAAAATAAAGTGCATGAAAATAAATGACATAAAATAAAATAAAATAAAAGTGGAGAATGCAGATAAAGGAGAACAGTTTGATAACACAGTTGGTCCATTAGGCTCTCAACTGCATCACCAAACTCCCTCACTTCATCTGCATTTTCTCCTAAAAATTCTGTAGACTACTCCTACTTCTTACTGGGTTTCTAACATCCACCTCCCCTTCTTCGTCTACCTCCAAGCCTTTTATAGGCTTCAAAATAAAACACTGCACTGCTTGCATCGTACTGTCCCATGTGCGTGTCTTCAGCCGCCCACTGATGCAGCGTGCATGTTTTCACTTTTCTTTCATTTTATTCCTCTTGTTTTCACTTTCAGCCGAAATTGCACTGCACACATGCATGTTTATATTTTTTTTATTTTCTTCCACTGACATTGTCGTCCGCATGCGTGTTCGTTGCCCAGATTCTCTTTTCTTTTTTTTTTCTTCATTTCTTCCCGTGCCTCTGCTTCCGTCTTCTTCTTCTTCTTCTTCTTCTTCTTCTTCTTTTTCTTTTTCTGTTCTTTCTTTTCTTCTTTCTTTTTCCGTTCCAGCCACTCCGTCTTCCGCATGCACGTTCGTTTTCTTTTCTTTTTTCTTGTTTTCGTTCTGCCTCCAGCGTCGCCCTCGTGAGATGCCTTCTTCCCTTTTTTTTTTTCTTTCTTTCCTTTTTCGTTCGGCAGCGTCGCACAGCTTCCCTTTCTTTCTTTTTTTTTTTCTCTTCGTTCTGCCTCCAGCCCGTGTTGTCCCGTCTCTCTTCTTCCTTCGTTTCTTCCGTTTGCATGCATGAGTCCTACGTCCAGTAGGTGAAATGAGAGAGCCCGAGAGATAGAGATGGAGGTTTGTTGTGCATGGAAGCTTCTGCGGGTGGCTGGGCAGCGCTGTGTTGCCGAAGGTGGAGCAGAGGGTGGCTGGGCAGTGGCTGTGGATGAACGGTGGACGTGCGGAGGGGCACTGCACCGTGGAGGTGCTGCTGAGCAGCGCTGTACGTGCATGCAGTACTGTTTGGACATGCGGAGGAGCACTGCACAGTGGCGTGGCGTCGTCGGTCGGTTCTTGGCTTCACTAGGCGGAGGAAAAGTGATCTTCGGCGTCCTCTGTGACTGCTGGTGGCCGGCTGAGGTGCATGGTGGCGCGGAGAGTGATCTGCACTGTTCATCGAGACGCAGTGCGAGAGGTAGACGACGATCCGAACGACGTGCCGTTCAGTCGAAACGGCATGTCGTCGACTACAAACGGCAGGAAATTCTCTTGTGCAAAAGGACATGTCGTTTTTACCGATTGACAAAACGGCACGTCGTTTAGCTTAAACGGCAGAAACCAAATAGTACAAAACGACATGTCGTTTTGGTCTGCTGACCAAACGACATGTCGTTTAGTCAGTGCAGAAAATAAAAAAATAAAAAAAAATAAAAAAAAGGAAAAAATAAAATAAAAATTAGACAAGCAAAATAAAATAAAAATTAGACAAGCAAAATTAAATAAAAATAAAAAAAAAACTTAGACAAATAAAATAAAATAAAATAAAATAAAGAAACTAAAATAAATAAGATTAAACAAGAGATGAAAAATAAAATTTAAGAGTGTGTTGTGCATGTGAAGAATTTATTGCCCAAATAAATCACAAGTTATAAAATCAAGCATAAACTATGCTTTTAATCAATTTAATTCACAACTTGGATTTATGCCTCTTAATCAATTTTTCCATCTAAAACCAATGATAAAATAATAAAACAATTAAAAATATATTGGTTTTAAATGTATAAAATATGCAATAATGCAGCTCAATCACATCCCTCAACTAACTTTTTGCTAGTCTCTGAGCAAAATAGTGAAAATTAATTGAGATGAATATTGTATAAAGCTCGAAATCCAAACAAAAGCAATGAAACACAATAATGAATTCTCACAAAATGCGACACGTAACTATCAACTCCCGGGGGCTATATTCACCAAGACTGTTTCAACAATCTTTCATTTAGATTTGGGGAAAAAGTCTCAAAACTCAGATGTGTGTGTAGCTCAATAACTGTGTGTTCTTCATTACTACTCGAGATTTATTTCAGGATTTTTCAACCTTAAGATTAATCATTTCTGATTCTAACTACCTCAAAACCCAAGGGTCTAGTAGTTTTCATGCCAACTCTGTTTAAAGGTTGATCACAACCCCCAAAGTTTGGGTAACTGTTTCTAGCCCTTTAATAAGGAAAGCGCACCGCTTAATCCTTTATTTATTTTTATTACTATTTTTTTTTATATATATATAAAAGGCTCGGTAGTCCTGCAGTTTACTTCTCCTGTGTAAAGTCCATGAACAGTAATGAAGAACACTATGAGTGTAAGCGTGTGCAAAATATTGTTTGAGATTTTTCCTTCATTATATATATATCATGCCAAGTCTATCTCAATAAATATAGCATCCTGGTGTTTCAAGTCATACATCAAGCAGAATATGATGCATCAGGAATTATGTTCTATGCTCAGGGTTGAAAATAAATCTTCATAAAATAATCCCGCTCAACTACACCACCAAGATGCTCAAATTGATTGAAATGGAGTGTGTGTTAATCAAGTTCATAACAGTGCATATCGCATTAAGGCAAAATATCGTTTATCCAGTGGACACACACTAATACAGAAAAAATGAGCAATAAAAGAAAAGTTATCACAGAAAATAAAGAAAGAAAAACAATCAACAAACAACAACATAAAAGAATAATCATGAAATCCATTATACACGCACAAAAAGTAAACAAATCATGACACAAAAAGTAAACAAAGAAAGGCAATAAAAGGAACAACACAAAATAAACAAAATGCAATTTCAGAAACAGTGTTTAAGTAAGTATGCGAGAGTAGAGAAAAACTTCCTGGCCCAGAGAGAAATGCTTGGGGTGAATAATTTTCTTATGAAAATTTTTATGTGTCTCTTTCCAGCTAAGTGTTGAGTGTTCTCGACACTAGAACCCTCAAGCTGGATTGAATTTAAAGATGATCTGCCAGCTAAGCAAGAGTTAAGCATCCACTTGCCATAAATCCTGGGTGTCGTAAATCCCGAAGTTCGACAATTTGCCGTAAATCATGGAGTACTGGGTCCGGATTATGCTGTAAATTGCAAATGGACAAATGCTTTATGGCCTCGATTTCTGCTTGGGTCCCGACTGGATTGATCATTGCTGAGCCTTTGAATGCTCCGGACCTCTATATAAGAGACCATTTCCACCCTCTCGTAACACAGAACAATCTCTGCATTTCTCATATTTCGCTTTCTCTTTCTCAATTCTCTCAACTTCTCTCGATCTCTCCACTTGTCAAATGGCTAGCCAACATTCTGCTAGCAATATTCCTGATCTGAATCAGGCATTACCTACCCCTCAGCCAGTCTTTCTTTGTCCTGAGCCCGTCAATGCCATGGTTGGGGCAGAGTTATATTTCTCTACCCGATCCGATGCTGAGGTGGTTGCAGGTACGAGAATGTTGGGTTCCCAATATGCTGCTGCCGTTAATACTATGTCCAGGAGATTTCTTTCACGAGAGAGTGAGATTGACGAACTTAAACTTCAGGTTCTTGAATTGCAAGAAAAACTTGCAAGTAAACGAAAAAAAATTGAAGATTTAAAAAGTGAAAATAAGGAGTTGTGGGGATGTGTGGAACAGTATGCTCGAAGACTTCAACCACACATAGACGAGATGGAACGAAAAATGGAACAATTACAAAGTGATCAGCAGCGTTTAACAGCAGAGTTTCAACGTTTACAAGAAATGGGGGGTCCCTCTGTTGTTTAGTCTGCTGGTTTTATAATAAAGCTTGTTTGTTCGTTTTCTTTCCACTCTATAAAATTAGTCTTTGAGTATTACAGTCACAACAAATCTCCTTCCCTTATTTATTTATTTTTTGTTTTTTTGTTTTTTGTTTTTTTTGTATATAGATAAATATAACACGCAAAACACCAAATAAACAATGTTAAGTAGGTGATAGAGGCCATTCTTCACTTCACCCTTCCCAATCGTTGTCCAAGATAAAAGGTTCTAAATTAGACAAAAATCAGAGAAAAACACTAGGCAACAAGTGAGATTGGCAGCCAACTTTTTGGCTAAAATTAAATTAAAATTGAAAGATGGAACACACAAAACTTCTGTGAGGCAAATGGAGGGTGTTAAGTGGACTGTGCTAGTGTGTGTAACAAGCACATTTGTGCCATTTGGTACTTTCACAGAGTGAGTGACTCGTTCGGAAATGAGCAGCACAAAAGGCTATCCCAAGTGCAGGAGCGTGTCGCGTAGTAATTAGGAATAAATTCCTAGATCGTCTCCACAGGGAAAGTGCTAAAACTAAACTCGTGAAAAATGGTGGGAATATTTACGATGAGAAAATAAGAATGAAAAGTGATGATATTTACAATGGATGGAAGAGTGCAGTGAAAAGAAAATTTACTGGTCGTAAACCAGATTCATTTTGATTGATTTGAGTGTTTGAGATGCAGTGAAAATTAAAGAAATTAAAATGCAAGACAGTGAATTTAAATTGCTGGAAATTAAAAGACTGAAATTTAAATGAGCTGGAAAATTAAATGGCATCAAAATAAATTGCAGAAAATAAATAATAAAAAATTACATGACAATAAAATAAAAGTGCAGGAAATTAAAGTGCAGAAAATTAATGTGTAGAAAATAAAGAACAATAAAATAAAGGACAGTAAAATTAAAGTGCAGAAATTAAAAGTACTGAAAAATAAATGACATTAATTTAAAGTGCATAAAAATAAAGTGCATGAAAATAAATGACATAAATTAAAATAAAATAAAATAAAATAAAAGTGGAGACTGCAGATAAAGGAGAACAGTTTGATAACACAGTTGGTCCATTAGGCTCTCAACTGCATCACCAAACTCCCTCACTTCATCTGCATTTTCTCCTAAAAATTCTGCAGACTACTCCTACTTCCTACTGGGTTTCTAACATCCACCTCCCCTTCTTCGTCTACCTCCAAGCCTTTTATAGGCTTCAAAATAAAACACTGCACTGCTTGCATTGCACTGTCCCATGTGCGTGTCTTCAGCCGCCCACTGATGCATCGTGCATGTTTTCACTTTTCTTTCATTTTATTCCTCTTGTTTTCACTTTCAGCCGAAATTGCACTGCACACATGCATGTTTATATTTTTTTATTTTCTTCCACTAACATTGTCGTCCGCATGCGTGTTCGTTGCCCAGATTCTCTTTTCTTTTTTTTTTCTTCATTTCTTCCCGTGCCTCTGCTTCCTTCTTCTTCTTCTTCTTCTTCTTCTTCTTCTTTTTCGGTTCTTTCTTTTCTTCTTTCTTTTTCTTTCTTTTTCCGTTCCAGCCACTCCGTCTTCCTCATGCACGTTCGTTTTCTTTTCTTTTTTCTTGTTTTCGTTCTACCTCCAGCGTCGCCCTCGTGAGATGCCTTCTTCCCTTTTTTTTTTCTTTCTTTCCTTTTTCGTTCGGCAGCGTCGCACAGCTTCCCTTTCTTTCTTTTTTTTCTCTTCGTTCTGCCTCCAGCCCGTGTCGTCCCGTCTCTCTTCTTCCTTCGTTTCTTCCGTTTGCATGCATGAGTCCTACGTCCAGTAGGTGAAATGAGAGAGCCCGAGAGATAGAGATGGAGGTTTGCTGTGCATGGAAGCTTCTGCAGGTGGCTGGGCAGCGCTGTGTTGCCGAAGGTGGAGCACAGGGTGGCTGGGCAGTGGCTGTGGATGAACGGTGGACGTGTGGAGGGGCACTGCACCGTGGAGGTGCTGCTGAGCAGCGCTGTACGTGCATGCAGTACTGTTTGGACATGCGGAGGAGCACTGCACCGTGGCGTGGCATCGTCGGTCGGTTCTTGGCTTCACTGGGCGGCGGAAAAGTGATCTTCGGCGTCCTCTGTGACTGCTGGTGGCCGGCAGAGGTGCATGGTGGCGCGGAGAGTGATCTGCACTGTTCATCGAGACGCAGTGCGAGAGGTAGACGACGATCCGAACGACGTGCCGTTCGGTCGAAACGGCATGTCGTCGACTGCAAACGGCAGGCAATTCTCTCGTGCAAAACGACATGTCGTTTTTACCGATTGACAAAACGGCACGTCGTTTAGCTTAAACGGCAGAAACCAAATAGCACAAAACGAGATGTCGTTTTGGTCTGCTGACCAAACGACATGTCGTTTAGTCAGCACAGAAAATAAAAAAATAAAAAAAAATAAAAAAAAGGAAAAAATAAAATAAAATAAAATAAAAATTAGACAAGCAAAATTAAATAAAAATAAAAATAAAACTTAGACAAATAAAATAAAATAAAATAAAATAAAATAAAGAAACTAAAATAAATAAGATTAAACAAGAGATGAAAAATAAAATTTAAGAGTGTGTTGTGCATGTGAAGAATTTATTGCCCAAATAAATCACAAGTTATAAAATCAAGCATAAACTATGCTTTTAATCAATTTAATTCACAACTTGGATTTATGCCTCTTAATCAATTTTTCCATCTAAAACCAATGATAAAATAATAAAACAATTAAAAATATATTGGTTTTAAATGTATAAAATATGCAATAATGCAGCTCAATCAGTGAGATACCGTGGCTGTAATAGTAGTGAGGAAGGTGGTGCAACATACCATATGGTCAGTTGCGCCAGTATCAATTATCCAAGGAACATTTTCAGTATCAAGGGATTGTGTGTGCATGAGGATAAGCAAAGAGGGATACCAGATATGTGGGCAGTCGAAGTAGAAGGAATATTGGACTGAATCTGGTTGGCAGAGGGCTGAACAGTGGTGGAGGACTCCCTTGGTTGAAGTAAAGCCATTAATTGCTGGTACTGAGACTTAGTAAGAGCTACGCGATCATCACTGATGTCCTCAAGGCCAGGAGCAATTTGAGCAGCAAGAGCATTAGATTCCTGAGACTTATTGAAGAGTTTGTGTCCAGGTGGGTAGCCATGGAGCTTGTAGCACTTCTCTATGGTGTGTCCAGTCATGTGACAATGAGAACAAATGGGTGCCTCAGCATTACCAACCTTAAAACAGTTTTCAAATGAATGGCCTGTGATTTTGCAGTGAGAGCAATAGGCTCTTTCTTTCTTGATTTGGGTTGAGGCGAGTTTCTGAAAGAATTTTGGAAAGGTTTTCGAATGGAAAAAGCCATTGAGTCAGATGGGTTGGAATTAAGGCTAAGTTGATGATGGCGTTCTTGCTGTTGAATGAGGGAAAAAACTTTTGTGATGGGAGGGAGGGCATCTAAGAGCATGATTTGGTCTCTAACAGAGGAATAAGTGGCGTTTAAACCCATCAAAAATTGAAACACACAATCACGTTGGTAACGGTGTGAGAGGGTTTCATTGTACCACAAGCACAAACAGGAATAGATCGTAAATGAGCAATTCATCCCAAAGAGTTTTAAGATTGCCGTAGTACACACTTACAGAGTCAGATTCTTGGAGGAGGCTGGCGAGGGTTCGTTTAAGCTGATAGATGCGAGGTGCATTTTGGTGGGAGAACCGATCCTGGAGGTCGAGCCAAATGGCGTGGGCATCGTCAATGAAGGCAATGCTGGATTTGATGAATGAGCTGATGGAGTTGTGAAGCCATGAGACAACGGTATCATTGCAGCGCTCCCAAATGTCAAGAAGAGGGTCGTCTGGGTCGGTGGGTTGAGAGATTGAACCAGTGATGAAGCCCAACTTGTTTTTCGCACAGAGGGCTCTTTTCATCGCGCGGGACCAAGTGGCATAATTGTCACTGGTGAGCAGGTCGGTGACCAAGACAATGGCAGGATTGTCGCCAGTATCCAGTCGGAAGGGGTTGCTGGGGTCGGCAAGGTTCGAGTATTTGCCCATGTATGTGGCACGAGGGGTGTTTGGGGTTTTGCCTAAACGGACAGAGGAAGAGTTTGATGAACTATCGGAACCTTCAAAATCCTCCATGTATGTCGCTTTCAGGTCTCTGATACCATGTAAGGTTTGAAAGAAGAAGGAGAAAAACATAGAGCAATTGCACGAAGGATGGAAGGAGATTTTTTGAATATTCTGTGTGTATTGAGCACTGTATAGTTTGTCCTACATATACAGCTTTGTGTAACAAACTAACCATTTCTATACTAAAAGTAGCAGCTAGCTAAAATACAAAGAAAGAATAAGAATTATTTACAAATAGAATCAGAGTAAGAAAATAAAGAAATAGGCAAACTCGAGTAAAAACAATTTATCCCTTTTCTAACTTTGGGCTCAAACGACTTGTAGTTTCTTTTGAAGATGCACGACCTGCAGCTTGATCATCTGTAGTGGGTAATATTAGTAGATTGATTTTTTTTTAAATGCTTAAAGATGTATACAAAATAATTAAAAATAATTTTTTTTAAAAAAAGTACATTTGTACTTAAAAATAGAAAAGCGATATGCATGTATTCTATATAGAAAAATTCTTAGGAGAAGCCACTGTTGGCAGCAGTAACTTTTGCACACAATATGTAGTTTTATCCTTACCATCCATCTCTTAAAGTTGAAATTATGAGAGGAAAAATAAGAAGAAGAGAAGAAGCCACATAGTGAGTACAAAGTGTATAATACTATATCACTACAAGAATTATGGCTTTTTACCATGAATTCTTTTTCCAAGACGCATGATCGTGGCAAATAAGTACCATATGGCACGAAAACCGTTCGTGGGAAATAATACAGGCCTATTCCCACGGATTATTGTCGGCAAGTAAATGTTTGTGGAGAAAAGATGTTTTTACGGCGAAAATTTACCTTTCCCGGCGAATTTATATCGCCGAAAATAGTTTGGTCAAAAATATAATGTTTCCGTGGGTTATAAGCTTGTTGCGACTACGTATCGACTTTTTGCGGCGATATGTTGTCGCCGTATCAATGCTTGACTTGCAAGCCTGGAATAGGAACTACCTTTTGCGGCGAGGGGATGTCGCGGCAAATAAGTATATTGTTCAGATTTCCTAGACCAGATTTATTTTTAATGTCCACCCTTGGATCACCCAGATCCCTAACGCCTCCCTTATTTCCTCTCTTCTCTCTCCCCTCGCTCCAGACGCCGTATCCCCCCAACCCAAATCGAAAACTCCCTCTCTCTCTCTCTCTCTCTCTCTCACAACCTTAACCACAGAAGCAGCGCCACCACCACGCGATGCCTCCACCACGCGACGCCACTCATCCCTCTTGATTTGACTCTCCCTCTCTCAGATCTCTCTCCCTTCCATTCTCTTCTCAGATCTCTCTCCCTTCCATTCTCTTCTCTGTCTCTCTTTCTAGACTAGGGTTCCGCCGCAGCCCCCAAATCGAACGACACCATGGTCGCCCACAGCTCCTCCGCGTCCCTCTCTCACTTCCCCTATGCCAATCAACCCACACTCACCCCCAACGCCTCCCTCAAGCCGACAGCGCCGTCCCTCCCTCGCTGTGAACCTTCCACCATGAGACCCAACCGAGGCCCCCAACGCCAATAACCCAACTCCTCAGAGGGTAGCTTCAAGGAAGTCTCGTCCCTTCTCTCTGACTTTCACCCAGGTACAGTACTCGCTCTCAATGTTTTATTTCTACATTCCATTACCAATTATATGCGTATATTTGGAATTTGACTACCTTTTTTTTTTTAACTCTTGCTTAATATCATTTTAAAATCTACCTATAGATTTCTAGCGAAGCTGGTTTTGGGTGGAGTCTATTTGAGAGAATGAGCTCACTGGGTCACTCGAAGCATCTTCTTAATATACAGTATCGAATGCATCCGTCTATAAGTTTTTTCCCAAATTTGAGTTTTTATTGCAACCGGATCTTAGATGCTCCGAATGTTAAAAGAAAAGGCTATGAAAAGCACTACCTTCCAGGGCCAATGTTTGGTACATATTCTTTTATAAATATAGTAGATGGAAGAGAAGAACAAGGTGATGTTGGGTATGGTTGGAGAAACCTAGTCGAAGTTGCTGTTGTCATGAAAATATTGCTCAATTTATACAAAGGTAACTACATTTGAAGTCTAGTGTTCTTTTGACCATATCAAGATATTCTTTGATTCCGACATCTAGTCTAATCAGTTTCTATTGAGCTTCTGGGGTTATTTCACATTTGGCTTTGGCTTTTATAGAACTTCACAGCCACTTTCAATTGGAATTGTACTGCTATCTTAGTTTGTGTATATGTTCTTGGCAGGCTGCACGTGATTATAATGGTAGAGTAGCTGTCTTACAGCTAAGTGAAAGTCTTGAAGATCGGCAAAAGGTGTTGCATTTTGGTTGTGGTATGGAAAAAAAAATCATCCTGTTCTGTTAGGTAATTGTTTAAAATACCTCTCTATACTTCCAATATGTATGGTTGCTTTGCCAATTTATGTCCCTGTAAAATATTGGGTTTCAATGCCATATGGATTGTAGCTAGTATGAGTGTAGACTTCTTAAAAGAGACCTTTGACTGAGAATGAACCTGCTGACTCACACCAGATGTGCAGTTTGAGTTGGTCAAGGAACCGTAAAAGTGGATGCGAGCAAAGTTAGTTGATATAAATTGTGTTTAAGAAATCATAAAGATTGACCATGTATTTCCACAGCCTTAATTGAACAATGGCCCTGATTGGAATGTTATAACATATTGGTATATAATTATGTTATAACATATTGAGTGTTTGCATAGATTATTGTTGTCTAGAATATTGTTTGCATAACAGATTATTGTCTGCATAACAGATTTTATCATGCATATATAGGCTAACAAATTGATTGGCTAACAATTTGTGAGAAATGTCACAAATTTAGGCGCTATTGCTTACGCATGATAATAGTAAAAAAAAAAAAAAAGTGTTGTAGTGTAGCATTAATCCCTACCAAGTCACATCTTTCCATAAAACCTCACTTGATTTTATAATGCTTTAGCAGATAGTGTATGTTATAGTGGGCTGTTCTAGATTGTTTGTTTTGGGGGGGAGGGGGCTGCAGAGGATGTTATGAATATCCACATGCTTTTTAGTTGCACATTCTCCCTGATGTCATCAACCTATATTACATGTGAGACACTTTCTTTTTACCTTTTTGGAAGACCTTGTGGCAACATTATACTGCAGAAGCACATATGCAGTTTACTGTGTGCGTGCATGGGGTCTTTTGTAGTTATATATTTCTTCATATATATTTTCTTCCTTTTTTCCTGCAAAAATGTGTTGGCTTTACGTTTGTTTCCTCTGTAATGCAGCAAGGGTATGCACTGCTTTGTGTGGGCTTCCCGTCATATCACACATTTATCTAACGAATGCCTGAAGTGATGTTGGTTCAAGAAAATAGATCAAGAAAATGGAAGAAATGAGGGTGAGAGTTTAGGACAGAGTTGTATTTTAAACCTTTCGTTGATAGATGGAAAGTGCTAGTGTTAATTTTATTTATCATATACAAGTTGAATGTTGTGTTTCTTTGGCTGCATTTAGATAGGCTAGAAATCCTTGCTATCATATTATGTTTTTTTATTGTGACAAATTATGTCCTCCATCTTTAGAATAAATAATGCAAATAATGTTGTCCATTATTGAACAAGTTTTGGTAGAATAAATAGTTTTTTTTTTAAATTGTTATTAATGTCAATTTGAATCTCCAAGGTTTGTATATAATTTTTTATCTTATGTTAGACATTTTTTTATGATGATTTTTGGCTTATTCTCTTTTTTTTTTTTCTGAATTTTTTTAGTATTTGCCGCGAAAACAACTCGCGGCAAATATTTTTTTTTTTTGCCGGAAGGAGCTATTTCCACCGAATGTTCTAGTGGATAATACTAATACCCACCAATACCTCTCGTGGTAATTGCTCCTATTCCCACGAGCATAAACAAAAATGAATGTCTTTTTGCGGCGAACTTCATTAGCTCTTGCCGCAAGAAGTGTCGTGGGAAAAGATACGTATTAGCCACGATTTAAATCTTTCGTGGATTATAATACCTTTTCCGGCGAGTTTTATCCCACGAACCTCCCACGACAAAATTTTGTGGGAATAGGCTTTTTTCCATAAAAAACCTGCTTTTTGCCACAACACTTGTTCTTGGGAAAAACCAGTATTTCTTATAATATATAATAGTTTCTCTCTAGCATTACTCATTTTATATGTCTCATGATCAGTCGAGTCCCGACTTTCTATTTCTTGGAAGCCATATGTTTTCCTTCTATTTTTATTTCCGTTGCATTTACATAAAACAAACAACAATTATATATATGGATACGTGATTTTAAAGTGATTATCAAAATTGATAATTTGAGGGTGATTATAAACTGGGTGATAGGTTGAAGTGCATTTGTATATTTTTTCTTTACTTTTTTTAATAGAATAAGCAAATTACTGTTGCCAAAAATATTCAGGAATTTATACAATCCATTGTTAGAATGTATATTAAATAATTAAATTTATTTAAAGATAATTTGTGATATGACAAGACATGCCTCGAAATTTTAAATTAATGTAAAAATTAAATTGGTCTATTTATAATATATATTAACACTTTTCATTTATGTGTGGCCTAGAATCCCTCTTAATAAGTTAAGTGAATCTATTATGTAAAATATTTAATAAATTGATTGAAATGTAAAATCAGAAATTTAAAATCCATACCTTTATTCTAATCTCATGAAAACAACACTTGTCCAAAAGATTTAAATAGAGAAAAGGAAGTGTTTTAATATCTTCGTTATTAAATTAATTAAAAATATGATATGGACTACTCGTTATTAAATTAAAAATATCGTCCGTTTTAAAAATAATTGTAACAAATGTTGTGTCTTAGGCCTCCCCTGACTCCTCTGCCATTGGCCTAGCATGACTTTTGTTTTTTAGTTCTTCTACGAACAACCGACAGTTGCAATCGTAGAGGATCGAATCGGCACTTGCTATGTCAGTAAATATATTAAAAAATAAAAAACAAAATAGATGAAAAGGAAAGAAAAGGTCTAGGAAGATGTAGTATTGGCCACACATCATTTTGTTTGTATCTTCTCAGTAATGGCTGTCCTTTGGAGCGTTATTTCCAATATTGGCCACACCTACAATATCATTTTGCTTGGAATTGGTCAACAACGGCCATCCTTTGGAAAGTCATTTCCTTTTCTCTCCCTTTCACCATTTCTAGAATTTCTTTGACAACTCTTACTAGTACGTTAACGTGGGTTTTCTTTGTCTTTCTGCTCGATCTCTTTCTTTGACCCTATCACTCCCAAGTTGGCTTGTGTTTTCATCTGATATATACTAGTTAATTACAGAAAATAGAGCACTGAGTTTTGGCCATTTCTTGTTGCTATATCTGAAAGTTCATTTGAATGTTGCATTCAGAAATCAACCGTGGCCTCGTAAGTGATAGGAAATGGGGGGAAACGTCGTATTTTTGCTCGCCAAAGCCATTTCTGCAGAGCATTTCGGGTGAAAAGAAGAAGACCACTGAATGAAAAATGCCCAATCCCATTTCGACTGCAGAGCATTTAAATTGGAAGGAAGAAGCTGACCATTCTATTCCTCATTCCACTTCCAATCCCATGTGGTACCTCAACCACTTGTGCTTCAACAAGGAACCCACTTGATGCCGAAAATGCCATGAATTTTTCTAGATTTTTATTCCTCTTTTTTTCTTCCATTTGCTAATTTATTCTCTAATTTTTGGGTATGAGCTATTGTTCGCTTTGTGCGTTCTGGAGAACGAAAGAGCACTGTTGTTTCGTGCTGCTACTCAAACTTGAAGCTCTCTACCGAATGTTTAGGTTGCCTAACAACATAATCGAGGAGTCCCTCTCGGGCCTTGTTGTCGCCGTGGACGTTGGTGCCCTTTACAGAAGTCTGGCCAAAGAAGATCATGGCAAAGAGGAAGAGTGCGGTGGAGAGAAAGAGGGGGCCAGAAGTAAGCCAAGATGGTGACGAAACTGGGTGCTACGAGGACGATGGAGACGATGGTGAGAGAGAGAGAGAGCAAAGCTGATGGGGAACTTGTACTTGAGAAGCTTTTTCGAGATCTCCATGGCTTCTTTGGTTTGGCAGAGAGAGCGAGAGAAAGAGAAGGAGATGTGTGCTGGAGTGGAGAAGATGAAGGGAAGGGAAGGGAAGGGAAGGGGTTTGGTGAGTGCATTTTGAGTTATCAAATGAAATAGGACGTTTCATCTCCACGTGGACAATGGTTTCCCAAAGATTCCCCACTGTAGTTGTCTATAGCATTTTTCTTTATTTTTTGAGAGAGGCCGAGCCCTTAAAGCAAAGTACTTTCTATGTGGTTTTTTCTTACCGTAAGTATTCAACTCAAACCATATCAATTGTTTTATAGATCATTCTGTAAAGTCTTTTTTATTTTATTTTTTTATTTGTTTTTGGTTTCCCCCTCTTTTTTTTGTACTGTTCAAAAATTTAAAAAAAAATAGTTATGTTATCAAGTATATACAGACTTCCTATAGGAAACAACATAGACATAGTGGTTGTCTAATAATATACAACACATAACAAAATATCGCCTTGGACAAGTCACATATTGCGCGTTCCCGCTTTTTTTATTCTTTTAGATATTTTATTTATGTTATGCTTGCTTTATCGAACTCATTTCATATCATGGTTCAAACGTTAAAAATCAGTGGGCTTTACTAATCCTTTTCGAAATCCAAAGAGTTCCCATGGAACTGAACTACTGGATCATCTGTCAATTGCTCAATCAATTACTTCTTCGGAATACTAAAAAAAGATTATGTGATTTTCTTGTTATTGATTTTAATAATTATTAAAATTAAAGGCCTATACTCTTTTTTTCCTTCATCGATTTGATTCTTTCAATAAGAATCTCTAGATTTTCTCTTTAAACAAAAGAACTGTAGTCTCGCTCTCATTTGAAAAATACGGTAAGATGAGAAATCTGTCAATAGTAATAAAAAAGTTTAAGTTAAAATATTATTAAAATATAACTTTTTAATATTATTTTTTTGAAGTTTGAAAAAGTTAAATTATTTTTTGTGTTTTGTTTAAAAAATTGAAAAAGTTGTAATTATTAGGTAATGATTAGATGAAAATTTTGAAATTGAAAAGTACTTGTGTTTAAATGATGTTTTGGGAGAAAATTATGAGAAATTTTAAAAGAGTAATACTACTTGTAGTCGTGGAGTACGCAAGCGTTATGCACTTGCTTTGAAAAAGAATAAGGTTCACTATTAAAAAATTAATTTTTTTCATTTTTGGGTCCCGTATATATGCATTTTTTTCAAAATGATTTCACTATGTTTGCACACTCACAACTGTAACTATCATTTTTCATTTTTAAAATGAGATGAAATTAGATGATATGTGTTTCCCATACAAACACATAATTTACCAAAAAAGCCATAAAAGCTCCCATGCATGAGTTGAAGCTTCGGGACTAAGATAAGAGAGATCGATAATACTTTATTCTACATGATTTACCAAAGAATTCCCTTTCTCTAGAAGAAACATGTCGGAGAAAAAGCATTACATGTATTCGATGGCTATGTAAAAGGTGATGCTACAGTCACATGGGAGCATTTTCCGGGCCACATCCACGCGAAAATTTTCTTTGCATGTGTGCGGCCCGTAAAATACTCCCCAAATTATATTTATCATTTGCATTATTAAAAGATGCCTCTGCACACTCAACCTATTAATTAAAACTAAAATACTAAAAGCAAAAAGGTAAAAATATGTAACAACAAAATATATACATTACAAGAAATAGGGCCTTTTGCAGCGCTAAAATTCGTCGCAAATAACCATTAAAATCGCTGCAAAAGGGTATTTGTAGCGATTTATGTTGCTCTATACATTCGTCGCAATTGTTAACCCACTTAAAAGTTTAACCAACGAAACCCAAAAATCGTCGCGAAAAAGATTTATTTACAGTGATTTTTTTCATTGCTAAAATTGTAAATTATGTAGCAAATAACGTTCCTATTTGAGCTCTTCATCACTGTGAAAAAGTATTTGTAGCGTTTCTTATCCTCGCTAATACACAAAATATCGCTGCAAACATTTTCATATAATTTGCAGCATGTTAAAAAATAGCCGTGAATAAGATTTTTTGCGGCGGTTAAATTCGCCACGAATGGTATAATTGCAATGATTTTATATTTTCTAGTGAGTAGTTGTCACTGCGAAATAACATGAAAAGATGAAAATAGAATCGTATGGCATCAGTAGAACACACCCAAAGAAGAGATTTGGAAGCCGAACTTTCATGCGATTGTAGAAGAGTATTGTATGAATTCAAAGTGAAATCTTCGTCAATGAACCTGCAGTTCTAAGATCAATTCAATCCGAGATAATAGGAACAAGCAGCTAGTTGATAAGCTGGGAACAAAAAAAAAAAAAAAAACCAAGTAAAAATAAAATGTAATTTTTCCTTTCAACCCAAGCAGCAAAACAATCCAGCCGTACAAAGCCTTTTTAGTAACTTGAAAAACATAAACAAGAAAAACAAGAAGGGCTAAATTAGGGATGCACAACTTTGAAGGTGCGGAATGAACAAAACACCTGATTAAACTCTTTGACATGATTTTTTCCACTAGTTCTGCCGGGATGAGAAAATTAAGAAACACACAAGGAGACTAAGGACTTAAATAAACTCTCAAAGCCAAAAAATAGGGACGATAAAAAGATATATATAGAGAGAGTTTTGGTCAACCATCTACATAGCGAAACTGGATCGAGAAAGTTTCCACAGAATTCAGAAATATCGACCCGAAAACGAAGAAAATGTGTGAAATGGAGCTTTGGGGCTCCGACGGCAGACTGGCGATGGCGTCGAGGTGTGCTTGGTGGCGAACGGCACTCCTAGCAGTGGCGATCATGGAGAAATCAGAGAGAGAGAGAGAGAGAGAGAGAGAGAGAGAGAGGTGAGGCCAGAAATAAGCTTATATGAGGAAAAAAAATTATTTTCGGCGAACTGAACTTGCCGGAAATGATGTTTCAGAAAATAAAATAAAAATGCACCAAACAGAATACTACACATATCCAAGCTACACATATCCAATTCAAATTCAACGTAAAATGTCTTTCCTCCATTCATTCAACTTAGCTAGCCCAAAAATACTACGAAGTAGTATTAAAAATACTACGCTGGAACTATCATTTTTCATTTTTAAAACATTTGAAATTTGAAGGCCCAAAAAAATATTTTTCAAAAAGTAGGCTAAATATGAAGCTAAACAAAAAAACCTAATAAAAAGTCCAAATCTGACTCCGCTCAGACAAGTCGGAGTCGAATTAGAGCCTACATAAGTCAGAGTTCGGCTTTAGAGGATTCCAACTCCGACTTTGTTGATGCTCACCCCTACTTAAGATAAGATAAGTTAGAAATTGTTTGAATTAAAATGTTTTATGGGTTTTGGAAATGGAGAAAGAAAGATATGAATAAAAATATTATAAAGTTAAAAATTGTTACAATATAATTTTTTTAATATTATTTTTATTTGGAATTTAAAAAAGTTGAATTATTTTTTGTATTTTTTTTTTTAAGTTTGGAGAAGTTGTAATAATTAGATAATGATTAGATGAAAAAATTGAATATTTGAAATTAAAAATTATTTGTGTTTGTGGTGTTTGGATATTGAGATAAGGTGGAATGAGATAAAATCATATGAAAGCATCTCTTTATCCAAAACAAGCATAGGTCTTGAGTATGAATCTAAATCCCGTTACCCTCTCCTGCCGTTTTGCTCATAAAAGAAAGTCATGTGTGCTACTACCCATACATGATACCCACATGCTCACTTTGAACACAATCATTTAAATGTTTCTTACAATTTTTTACTCAAATATTATATATATATATATATAATTCATAGAGATAGACATAATATATAGCTAGACCTCACAAAATTAAATGATGAAAGTATTTGAAGGAATCAATGAGAAATAAGTTTATGGGACTTATATATACACTAACATTGTTAATGAATATAATGATGCATCTTAGAATGAATACAATATAGGAAAATATTATTTCAAGTGGGAGATATTATATGGACTCTAAAGAATTTAAAGCCATTTGAAATATTTATATGGACAGCAAAAATATATAGACATGACATTAAATATGCTTTTATCTTATACTTGAGCTCTCGAAATTCGAATAAAAATTTAAAAGTACTATCTTGATTCTTGAACGGGAGATCTTAAAGAGATTATAATTATCCTGTGCAAAACTTGGGCCTCAAAGCAAAGTATGTTCCAAGTTGCTTTTGATCATCACATCGTATGTAATTCTTTCCTTTTTAAACAAAAGAACTTTATTCTCACTCTTTAAAAAGAGAAGCAGTGGATATAATATGTGACATGTCTCACGGTCCTTTTAATTAACAGAGAAAGCACGATGCTTGATGTACGAGATTACCAAAGGTGCCTAGCTTGTTCTAATTTATAGTGTTTAATTATTATTATTTTTTAATTTATTTTTGTTGTAGTACTTCTCGAATCTCAATCAATGATCTGGCCGTTATTGTTCATTTCCTGGTTCACTCCTGAAAAAGAATGCCTTTTTTTTTTTAATGTAAATTATCTCATATTTGTCTATTTTTTTCAAAAGAAAGCGTGGACATTACAAACTCTAGAACTGTAAAAAGAATTTCACTAATAATAATAATAATGATTATATAATAACAATAATGGCCAATGTCTTTAATATTTATATTAATTTTTATTATTAATTACTAGTCACACGTGTTGATATATATATATGTTGCATTTAAAGTGATATTTATTTAAGTTTTCAACATTTAAAATCACTTAAAATACATAACATGATAAACAGATGTTATTGGAAATAACAAAAA
>QEOT01003582.1:177771-203977 GCA_003123785.1 Pterocarya stenoptera | reverse complement strand
CACATGTTATAACATACATACATACACTGTAGTTCCTTTACTTATCACTCATACACATTAAATTACTAGTAAGTTAAAAGCTAACTTACCTCGATATTCACGTTTTATAGACAAAACTCAAACACGATCACGAGAAACTGAAAAGTAATAATTTCTAAAAGTTCTATTAATCACTAACAATTACAAATATGAAAAAATGTCAACTTAGAGTAAATGACCATTTTACCCTTTACATGTGGAAAAATGACCATTTTACCCCTAACTTAAGGATTTTACATCCTAACTCCAAAAATCGCCAAAATTTACATACCTCAAGTAAATTTTGTTCTAAACTCAAATATCAATTCAGAAAAATTTAAAACTAAACACAATCATTAAAACCCTATAGAGTCAAAATTTACATAGACTATTTTCTTTGATTTTTGTTTCTAACTAGTTTTGATCAACCTCTTGATCCATGACTTATAAACATGTGATCTTCAAATCAAAACATCACATGTTTTAAAAATGTGTCCTAAAATAGATCCAAGCTTCAAAGGCAAGATCACATGGTTCAACATCAACCAAAATATAAATTTAACCAAGAACATCATCACTTTGGCCTAACCAAATATCTCCTTGCATAAAATCTCATATCTTCGAAACTAGCATCAAATATAATCAAAACATCATTCTAACATGTATAGAAGAGGCTTAAGATCCTCAAATAAAAATATCAAAGCTATTGAATTATGATTAAACCATAAAAGATTTAAACTTTCTCACAACAGAAACTGTTTTTCCTCTTCCAGTTTCAAAGTTTCTAGATCTAAGAAAATCTTTCACCAAAATTTTTAATCACGCAACAAATCCTCAACACAAATCATATACACATGTAAACAGTACTCCATAAACATTTCGGACCAATATCTATCTATTAGTTTGGTCAAAAACTTCAAACTACAACACAATCTCTAGTTTATCCTCCAGATTAACCTTTTTGGGGTTTGAACAATTTTTTTATCAATCAAATGATCTCCAAATAGAACAAATAAGATATTCACGTAAATTAGACTAAAAAAGAAATAACTTTCATGAATGAAACTTTGCGGGAAAACACTTACAAAAGCTTTGGATAAGGCGTTCAAGAGAGACCAGAAAAACTGTTCAAGAGAGTCTTTTGTGTTTTGTCAAAGAAAAGTGTAAAGGAGAGTTACTTTTCGTGGGAAGTGGACTGGAGAGACTCTTACATAGGTTATGGAAAGTTATAGGACTGAAAGAGAGCTTGAGTGTTGGCCCTTTCTTCCCCAAAAAAATAAGTCTAATATCTTTTCTCAAGATGGAGTGTGAAAGTGAAAGAGTGAGGTGGCCCTTAGAAATTTTTCTTCAAAACCTTCTAGAATATCTTTTGGAAAGATATGGTCAGCCAAGTGGGGTGCAAACTTAGCCAAGAAGCAATGATAATGAGACCAAATTCATGGGCCTTAAAGGGCTTTAACCGAATAGGCCTACATTTTGGGGTTTTAAGAGAGTTTGGGTTGCTATTAAGCCCAAATCCAATATCACTTGGCGCAATCAATTTTTCAAGGTTAACAAAGTTAGATAATGATATTCTAACACAAATTGAAGGATTAATAGCATGTGAAAGTATTTTAATCAAGCGATTAAACACAATGCTAGAAACTGATTCAATTAAGTTTTGGAGGTCAACTTTATGATTTGAATAAAAATATTTAGGATTTCGGTTTCAATCAAGCTTTTGGGTTCACAGTTGGATTCCAACCATATAAGATTTCACTAGGGTGAAAATTCGGTTTGGCACAATTTGATTGGTCAGATGCAATAGGGTTTTTGCTTAGGTGGTATGATCTCACACATTGATTCCTTCAAATCTATCAAACGTTCTCTTGGTGCCAAGTGTCTATCTAATACTATTCACGAAGTGTGGCTAAGATCTTACCAAATGTCCAAATAAAACTTCTCTAATCTAATTTGGACATTTCACACTGTAATTTTGAAATGCTGCAATTGGTGCGCTTATTGAGATTACTATTCACTCCGAAAAAGTGAATCATAAACGTAGCACTAAAAATTCTTAAATAATCATATTAACCTACAATGAAAATCGTTTACCGAAATTCAACCTCAAAGTACCTCTAAAAATAATTTCATAGTTTCAAACATGTGTTTCGTCCGAAAATATGAACATTGACTTATTGCCCCATAAAATCATAAATAATCAACTGAGTCTAATGGAGTAGACCATAACGTATTCTGATACTTATAACTACCTCAAATAATTAGAATCCCACTTCCGGCACCATAATGAGTGATAACACAGACTATGTTGACAAACTAAAACCTATGCGATTAGTCAATTCATGAAAACTTATGGAGTTTTCACAAGATTCTTAAAACCAATAGAAATTTCACCTTTTAATTTCTAATAGGTTGTTACAAAATTGGTGTGGGTATTATAGTGAAAGACTAGACTGGGAATGTTTTGGCCACCTCAAAACTAAGCAGATCTCTCTTCCATGTCCTCTACTTGCAGAAGCATTGGGTGCATTGGAAGCTACATGTTTTGGCCTAAAGATGAGACTCAATAATGTAATTCTAGAGAGAGACTCTCAACATATTATTAAGGACATCACAAATGAGAGTGAGTACTGGCCTGCTACAAGTATGGTAGTAGAAGATATCAAGCTACAGTTGAAACAGTTTGGCAAATGGTCAGTTAATCATGTGAAAAGAGATGTTAATAAGACTACCTATACTCTAGCTAGTGATGCTCTATTGATTCCTCATACTATACTTGACAATGGGATGTCCCTTCTTGTATTCAAGATTTTATTAGATTTTATGATGAATAAAGTCAGTTTTTCTATTAAAAAAAAAAAAACAAAGCTGAATGTTCAAGTTAAATGTAGGCACTTTTATGTTTGAAAACAACCAATGCAATAAATGACTTACTTTGGCAAGGGTAAGTTATAAAACTAGTCTTCTATTTTAGCTCGTTTGTAAATCCCTTCCTTGGTTTCAAATTTTTATAATTGACTCTACGGATATGCAAGTTTTTGCAATGAGTAGTTCTAGGGACACCGCTCGGTGTCCCGCTCCGTGTCCCGTTAATGCAAATTTTTATATTTTTTATTTTTTTTATTTTCAACATATATTTTTTTAATATATTTTCATATTTTTTTAAAAAATTATATTTTTATTTAAAATTATTTTCTTAATAAAAAATAAATAAAATAAAATAAAAAACAAAAAAAAAAATTCCCAGTGGGGAGAGTAGAATTACTCTTTTGCAATTAAATCCTTTGTTCACTCCGGCCAATTCATCTAACCAATAGGTTACGATGTGGCATTATTGTCACGTGACAGCCAATTAGATGGTGACATGTTGCACCCTTATTAAAAAAAAATGAAAATCTAACAAGATTTTAAATATAGAACAAATCATTTAAAACATAAAATAGTTACCTTATTCTTAAAAATGAAAATAATTTTTCGGGGATCCCCCTCCTCCCGTCTGGGTGCTACCCACCAAGGGGTTCCCCCTCCTACGAGTTTTTTTTTTTCTTTCTTTTAAATATTTTTATAGTTATTTTTTTAGATTTTTTATAAATTATTTTAACTTATTTAAAAAATAATATTCCAGAATTATTTCAAATATTTTTCATAATTTTCTACAATTTTTAATGTAGTTTTAAATAATTTTATGTTTTTATTATTATTTTTAAATAATTTTATAATTTCAAAATAATAAGTTTTGTTTTTTTTTAATTTATCATTTTTTAAATTAGTTACTAACATTTTTAGTTTTATTTTGTTTCTTTTAACCATGTTCATATTTAATGATTAATTTTATTAAGTTTCATTTTTTCTTATCCTTTTAATATTTTTGAAATTCTTTTAAAATATTTTCAACTTCTGAACTAAATAATATTTACACTTTTTGGAAGTATTTATCTTTACTTTTAAAAAAAGAATCTCTATTTTTAAAATCTTTTTATATTTTTAATTATATTTTTATAATTTTTTAATAAGGATGTTGACGTGCCATTTGTATGCCACCTGACAATTTCACCGCTCGTCATCTGAACTAAAGTACGATGGATTGGTCGAATCAGAAATTTTTTGAGAACTGAATTTGAATTTTGAATTTGTGTCTCAAATAAGAATTTATTTTTATTTAATGATTAAGAAAGTATTTTTTAATGATATTATAAATTTTTTATTTTTTTAAAAATGTTTATAAAGATTAAAAATATATATATATAAATAAAAAATAAAATACACATTTTGGAATATAAATTCGGGCTACTTTTCGATTGCTGTAGTTGCTCTTGATCGAATTACAAAAATTTGCATACCCAGAGAGTAAATTATAAAAAAATAAAACCAGTTGAGTGATAATTTTATAACTAACCCTTTTGAAAATTAAAAATCCTTAATAAGTAATATCTAGATCTTCTCGGCCAGGATTCTAAGAAATATATCTTCTTCCGATTATGCTCTCTCATTCATTTTATTTTCATTTTTTATTTACTTTTGTCTTTTGTTTTTCTGTTTAGGTGATGCCTATATAGTTTCGTTTGGATAGTGAAAATGTTTCATTTCATTTCATCTCATCTCATCATTATAACTTTTCTAAATCTCACACAAAATATAATAAACAATTCAATTTTTTCAAATTCTAAAACAATAATAATATTAAAAAATAATATTCTAACAATATTTTATTCAATTTTTAACTTTCATCTAAAATCATCTCATCTCATCTTACAATCTAAACCGCACATATATCTTTATATAAATATATATTTTTTTATGTTTTCTACTTATTTTGAAGAATTTTGTTATGTACAAGCAAATTTGCGTACTAATCTGTGTACTAATGCCGTTGTCTTCATATTCTAAATTCAAATTAGCATTATTTTCAATAAAGTCTATTTTCTGATCAATCATATTGAATAGGTATGCGTATTAGTATGCAGAATTGCTTGCAACTAAATTTTTCCTATTTTGAATTATGATTTATTTGTATTTTATTTTTTCTTTTTACGTGGTTGTTGACTGCGTGTTGGTGATAGCCATCAAAGAAATTTTTATATTTGAAAGCATAAAAGAAATCCTGATCACAATCATTTTGCCTCTTTTTTTTTACCATAAAAGTATAAGAGCGTGAAGTTTTTAAGTAAAAATAATAAAATATCATCCAAACACGAGATTTCATACGAATAGATCAATCACGACCGTAGAAACTTTCGAAAGTTCAGGCCTATAGCACAATACAATAACATCGTTCAAATTAAACATATAGTAAAAGAAAACATCGGCAACCAACTTCCAATAATGCAATAATATTAATAAAAGAAAAAAGCATGGCATACAACGAAAAGGAACAGAACTGCACCAGCGAGGGAAAACAAGGCATAGAGTAAAGGAACACCATATATAAAGAAAACACCAAGCCATGCACATCTGAGAGGCAATAATTGGACCTCAAAACCACCAACTTGCACACAAAAAGGGTAACACCCTTTTGACCATCAACGCAAAGCAAGGGAGATAAAATAAAATAGTAAACATGACAAAAGGAATGAACCGAAAAGAAACAAACCAGCAAAGGAAAGCCAAAAACAATCAGCAAGAATAAAGGAGATTGACACAAAAGAGGGAAAAAAGCATTAGGAAAAAGACAACGGAAAAGCAAAAAGACCATGGCTACCCCAATTAGACAACACAAAAAGTGACAAAATAAACAAATGAAGAAAAAGAACCCAATGCCACGCAACAACGAAAAAAAAAAAGGCAAACACAAATCAAATTGTTATATATTCATCAATGGGTTTTTGTTTGCCTACAACCTACCAAAGTTAACCAAAACACAAAACCAATGTAGATGTCTACATAACCCAAGGAACCCATGTCTACAATAAAAAATATGTGGTGCCCCAGCCCGTGCTTAGAATTTGGCAGAAGGTCGAGATGTTAGGATGCTCGCCATATACGCAAACACCCCTTGCGTTCCGTAGAACTTGTGTACTTGTATGCCCATCATACACGTATAAAGTAATCGCAACGAAACAAGGGTAAGAAACAAGTCATAACTAGAAATATGAGTTCAGAGAATTATACTTAACTCGCCAAATAATATTATTATTCATAAGTCACATCCACACAATTGTTAAAAATATTACAGACCCTATCTTGTTCATCGCCCAAAATTAAGTAACAACAAAAAATTATGAATATCAATATAATAACAGGGACAGATCCCCAAAGTATTTATCGAGCTACACTGGCTCCTCATCCTTGTATCCCAGAATATTACTAATGTTTATGCACTAAAGTTTTGTAACCTCCCAAAAGAATTGGATAGAAGTGTTTCTTTAGACCGTAGAAACGTCATAAAATGCCAAAGGATTTCATGAATCAAGCGACAAGCGATCGATTAGATTTAGTCCATTGACGTAATCAGATTATGATCCTCTGCAGGAATGGATTTGCCTTTTTAATTATTTGAGGCACTTAGGATTATAATTTGGTTAAAAGAATTGAATAGTAACCCTTCAGGAGAGCGCCACATGACTTCTGGTCCAAATAGCTATCAAATCACCATGTAGGATGTCCAAATCAGCCTAGAATCACTAGAAAATATTTTGTAGACATGTGGCATCATACAACCACCCATTTGGAAATCCACTTAACGCTTGTCAAGATAAGTACAAATGTGTAAAGTGAATGGAGTGGAAACCAAGCAAGTGAAAAAGCTTCTTACAGAATTCACTGTCCTATCCACTCAAGCACTATTTGGCAAACCACAAAGAGAGTTTCAACCCTAATGAAATGCCAAAATTGGAGGTGCAAACCGAAACCCCAAATGCTTAGGGTAACCAAAACCCTAAATCATGCAATTTGGTTTTGCTTATGTGATTCCCTCTTGGTTTAGGCAACTTCTAGAAGCAACCAACCACTCAAGTGTACTCTCTTACACCCTCATCTACTCCCTTACACCATGTTACTTGCTTTTAACCAAGAATATTGGATCTGGATTGAAACCCTAACCGAAACCTCTTTAAACCCTAAATGGATGCATTTGATTAAGCTCCTTTTAGTCTAGCTGAAACACTAAGTTCCTCCAAGCTTCTCCCACAAGTTTTCTCCCACTTGAATGGCCTTTTCTTGACTGAAATTTCACCTCATTTTCAGTCCCAAAAAGTACTATTTAAGAAAGGTCAAATAAGCAACACATCACTCCTCAAAATCACCATCTCGGCAGCACAAAATACAACCTCTTTGAATCAGATTTGTTTCTCCTCTTGCATAAGCCACCCTCACATCTTGTGTCATAAAACTCACCTACTCCAAGTCAGATCCTATACACCCTAATGCAACCCCTCTCATTTATCCCACACTTGCATTTTTTTCATCCATTTTCTTAGAGAGAAATTGAGTGAGCATCGAAGGAAAACATTTTCTGGTGCTTTGCTTATTGCGTTCCAAGTTCTATTCTCCTAGCTCAAATCTCTTATCTTTTTTTCACTTTTGAGTCTTGAATGTGTGGGAGAGTGTTGGTTAATTTTATGGGAGGTTTGAAGGTTTGAATGTTGGTATTTTGGCATGATGATGTTTACTTTTGGGAGTGTGTTGTTAAGCTTGGAAGTTTTTGCTGTTTTGTTGAAACGTTTTGTAAATCTCGATTTCATGATGTGTTGATATGATTTTTGTGTAAGTTTATGGTTTGATTTAGAGAATATTAGGTTTTTATAAAATAATTTTCAATGATCTACAAAGTGTTATAGTCGAATCCTTCTAAATGAATTTTGTTGGTTTAGTTTGTTTTTTAGCCTTAGCATCTTGAATCTATGGTTTTGATTTTTTGTAAATGATAAGTGTTATTTTTATGTGATTTTTATCACTTTTTTATTTATGAAAAGTGTCATTTTCCCTTCAATACTATGGATTTTATTTTATTTATATATATTTTTATTTATTTTCTTGGATTTGAATGAATGAGAATATTTAGTGTAAAATGAGAGCATTTTGGTACAAAAGAAGAGATTACAGATCTAGACTAATGAGAGGCAATGAGATCTGAAGAGAGCTGATAAGATTTGGACGAGGAGTCTTGTCCCATGGACATCAAAGAGATTTCTCTCATCTAAAGGTAAGAAGACTTACCTCTCGATAGGCGAGGAGACTCACGACCAGAAGCGCGAAGACTTGGCTACAAGGCTCTAGGCGGTTAGATTGGGTGACTAGTCTAAAAAACCAACTTAAAAGACTAACCTAAATGATATCATGGGCAACAACTAGAAAATGTGAGAGGAGTCTTTCATCTCAATTGGGAGTCTTTCCACTCGGTAGGCTAGAAGAGGGTCGTGTGGTCTTTGTGACCTCCACGCCCATTCATTTGTGACCTCCACGCCAATTATATTTAGTGTACACGGTATCTACTCGGTGGGATAATTCCTTCCAACTGGGATCAATTGACAATTGATTACCAAATCCGAGTTCCGCAATCAATCTGTTGGGGACCAAATCCTTCCAAGCTCCACAATTCAAGCCACATATCATTGAATCTTCCATTTTAGATAATCTCGTTATTCTTGGGATAATTTCTTTTATATTAATATTTATCTTTAGAAATTATTTTCTAGATCTATAGGCTAGATTGTAGCCGCAGTTATTTTGTTTCCAGATTTAAATTTCGACTTCTATTTAATCTTGACTTGTGGGATGAATTGAAAGAGTTTTGAATCCAGGTAGAGAGTTTTTATGTTTTAGAATCTGAGTCTGAGTTTAGAGTTCCATAATTTATTCTTGAAATGTTCTTTCTGGAAGGCGAAACTAGAGGGCAGAGATGAGAGCCGTATGTTTCATCAACCGACTTCAACGAAAAATACTAGTTTTATTATTTTTCTTTTTAATTTCATTATGAACTAATTCTATGTTCTAGAGTTTTGATGTAGCCTGGCATTGAACACACAGTTTATATTCAAGTTATTTGATTTTTAATATTTTCATGATTGAGTGTTTATTCCTTGTTCTTAAAGTTTACAATTTTTCAGCTAACTATTGTTCAATTTTTTGGATTGCAATGAGATCGAGAGGTGATTTATAATTAAAACTCTAGGATTAAACATAATTAGTTGAGCGAAAGCAGAGTGTTTTACCGCGACTAGTGTGATTTTCAAGAAAAATCTAAAAAACTTAATAAGTCTCCAATTAGTTAATTTACATAGAGATATGTAGTTATTAGTTGGAGATATTTTTAGTATTATTCGAGAGAAAATATTGAATAGTTAAGAGATTTTTATCATCAACTTGGGATAATTGAGATTCTATAACAAGGAAGAATAAATTGTGTGGGATTTACTAGATGAAGTCAAATGCTCTAGATCTATTCTTATTATTTTTAAAATCTTAACTTTAATGTTCTTTTCTTCAGTTTAATTTAGATAAACCATTCTTCAAATTTTGATTTTCTAAATAGTAATTAATTTAGTCAATTTCAATATTCAATAGCATAATTATTCATTGTGGGTTCAATAACCATTTTCTTTAAAACACTTTACTACTTGTTACGATTTTGTGCACTTGCAAATATATTTTTATGAGGACAATAAATCTTATTCTTAAAGTTTTGATCTATGTATTAAGTGGATATTTAAAGTTTTATGACTTAGGTCTTGTTGGAGTTTTGGACAAACATGCAAAAATTATGTTTTTATACTAAGTTTAGAGGCTCTCGGGTTCATCGATGCTTTGGTTTATTTATTTGCTATGACATGTTGGATTTGATACTTAGATCAAGTTATGACTTGAATGCGAGGCATATGAATATATGGTTTCAAGATTTATTGCATGTAAATCAAGGATTTGGTATCTATGTTTAAGTCAGAAGCATGCTAAGTAGGGGTGTAATCGATCCGGTCTGGTCCGGTTTTAGACAAAATTTAGAATTGAACCAGTATGTACCGGTTTTGTTTTTTTCAAAACTAATTATGCCCCAATTACCCTCCTAAACCGGTACCTCCAATTTTACCTATTTCCGGTCCAGTCCGGTTCGGTTTTCTAGTTTTTTTAAAATGTAAAAAATATATAATAAAAGTGTTACTTCTTATGATAAAATGTTATTAATAATTTAATATATATATTATGTTTAAAGCATATGATCAATTAAATTTTTATCTTTAAGATTAAACTTTTATTTTATAAATTATAATAACATTATCTTATATATAACTATATTAATAACATATGATCAAACAAATTACAATATTCATATTTAAGATTAACATTTTATGTTATAATTTATAACTTATAATATGAAATTATTTTATTTATGATATATAATTATATATTATATATCAAATTTTAATATATAATTTTATATTATATATAAAACTTATATATATATAATATTTTGTATAATATATAAAATTAATTTATATATATATTTTTTCCAACCGGTCCGGTTCAGTCCGGTTCTGAAAACTACGAAATTGAAACTGGACCAGAACTAGCTGGTTTTCATAATATAAGAACCGGTCCGATTTTTGGGTTTAAATTTACACCTCCTAATGCTAAGTTTCAATTTCCAAGTTTTCCAAGCAAGTTGATTTTCATTTGTTGAGAATGTGATTTTTGTTGTTACTCAAGCATGATATCAACTTAGGTTTGAATGTTGAACATGTTACAAGTGAGATTTGTCAACTTTTGGAATCCTTGGATTTAAATGCAAGTGTTAGACCCAGAGCACCAAGATTAGATCCGGTTTGACCTAATCTTGATGTTTAATTCTTTGAAATGGTGAATTTAAGGTTTTGTATAATGCTTGATTTAATATGCTGACATGATATTAGAACTAGGGATGTGTTATTTATGAGTTGTTGATTTCAAGTTAAGCATGATGGTGTGATTAATGACCAAGTAGCAAGCAAAACACCATTTTTAGCCTATGTATGAATTGACCTAGAGACGTTCTTAGAGTAGGGTTTAGTTTTTGTAAATCTAAGTCCATACTTGGACTTAGTATGAAACTTATGTGAGGTATATAAATTTTGATAAATTTTGGGCTTCGTTTACAATTTTCTTAAGTTTATGAGCTAAATTGCAATTTTTCAAAAGTTAAAGGTAATTTTGCAAATTAATCACAAAGTTACTAAGTTCTGTTGTTATAAGGATTAGGTGAGAAATTTTAACTCTAGAACATCTCTCATTTCAGCCTACGTTACGCTTACGTTACACACGAATTTCTATAAGTTAGCTTCTAACTTATTTATAGTATTTTTATGTATGTAAGGCGGTAAGGTGCATTAATTATATTCATTCTTTATTTATGCCTATTTAATTTTTTTTATAATATGCCATGCCATGTTATCTTATTCTGCTACATGATTATCTAGTACATGTCATAAATGACGTTATAATCATACAAGCATGTCACAAAAATATTTCTAAGCCATGCATGTGTCATTTTATTTTATCACGACCCAAAATGCTAGAATGAGGGATTATCCTAGTGGAACTCTCTGTCCACTCTGGAGTGTTTAAAATGGAGTGGAATCCCCTAGGTTGACAAAGTACATTAAACAAACTTCAAATAGTACCTAAGTAACCGATTTCCAGAGCAAAGTCAAACACAAATGTTGGTGGGTGCCAAAACATGCTGCAAGTACAAGCTATGGATTACTTATGAGTAAAGTCTTCATGAATGATGTACTCACAAATGGTGCAAGAACCTGTGATGTGATGTGGTACTGGTAGGAGCAAACGATTGACGGGGAACCGTGGAGCATCCATTATCACGTAAACAAACATGTATAAGAATGAGCATTTCATGTTCACACAAGCAAGTATGCCATATTCATGTCAAGTTATAATGTTTCTATGTCATGCTATGCATAAACAAGTTCATGTTCATCAAGTATACATGTCATATTACGGTCATACGTGTTTATCTATACTGTTGGTAGCTTAGGAACTTTACTTGCTAAGATTTTATAAATTTCATTATGCTAGTCCAAACTACCATTCCCCCCGAAATGGTAGACAATGTGTTAGGGAGCAAAAGATCAACACACGACCGTCTGAATGAGGTCAATTAGGCTGGGAAGAAGCCTCAGGGAACTCTTGGAGCTGATCTTATAGTTCACGGATATTATTTTGGAGCTTATAGCCCAGCTGCATGAGCGGCTTGGTGTTTAGTTTAGTTTTATATTAAGTCTATAACTATTGAGTTATAGTCTATAAATTATGGGTTCAAACACAACTGGAGGAGTTGCTTTAACCTTAGTCCCCACATTACTAACCCTATTCTCATTCTGGGGTTCAAACACAACTTCCCTCTTCCAACAGTCTATCTTAGCATAGTGCTTGAACAACCAATCCATTCCCAAAATCAGCTAGTGCACTTTTCGTTAATAGTAGTACTACTCTATTTTCAATGTTAGGGAATGTCAATTTGTTGAGATTCACAACTAGTGCACTATTCGATTTGGGCGCGTCACAGTCTTTTGTGTCTAGCGTTTGGACATATATGTAGTTTGCAAACCAAGTTGTTACCTTGTAAAGTAGTAGCGATGATTCCTGATGGGAATACTATAGATTGTACCTAAATAGTTCAGAAATGTCCTATAGAAATAAATGGTAGAGCATTGCAAGTCGATTTGATGGTTTTCGGTCTAATGGAATTCAATCTGATTTTAGGGATGGATTGGTTGTTCAAGCACTATGCTAAGATAGACTGTCGGAAGAGGAAAGTTGTGTTTGAACCCCAGAATGAGGATAGGGCTAGTTATGAGGGGACTTCGGTTAAAGCAACTCCTCCAGTGAGTTTGGCTTTACAAGCTAGGAGGTGCATCAGCTTTTCTGGCGATGATAGTAGATAAGTCAATAGGGAATGAAGAGGTCCGTGAGATACCCGTAGTGGAAGACTTCCTCGAAGTCTTCTCTAAAGAGTTGCCCGGATTACCGCCTGATAGAGAGACTGAATTTGGAATAGAGTTGGAACTTGCGATGGCTCCAATGTAAAAGGCACATTATCGCATGGCTCCTACAAAGTTGAAGGAGCTAAAGGCACAGTTGGAAGAGCTATTAGGAAAATAATTCATTCGTCCGAGTTCTTTACCTTGGGGTGCACCTATGCTTTACGTGAAGAAGAAAAGCAATTCAATGAGGATGTGCATTGACTATAGGGAGTTAAAGAAGGTAACGATAAAGAACAAGTATCTGTGACTGCGAATCGATGACTTATTAGATCAACTATAAAGAGTATTGGTATTTTTGAAGATAGATTTCTATCGAGATACCATCAGCTGAAGGTTAGAGAACAAGTTTACAAAAGACTGTCTTCAAAACATGGTACAGCCATTACGAGTTTTTGGTGATGCCTTTCAGGTTAACCAATGCTCATGCGGCATTCATGGATATGATGAACAAAATATTTAGACCTTATCTGTATAGTTTTGTTGTCGTGTTCATTGATAACATCTTAATTTGTTCAAAGAGCGAGGATGAACATTAAGGGCATCTAAGTATGGCTTTGACCATACTTAGAGATCAGGTGTCATACGCCAAGATCAGTAAGTGCGAGTTCTGGCTATGAGAAGTAAAGTTCTTGGGTCACGTTATTTCCAATGGAGAAGTAGCGGTTAATCCCAGTAAAATCGAATTAGTGATCAATTAGCATAGGCCAACCAACGTGCACTAGATTTGGAGTTTCTTAAGGCTGACCGGTTACTATAGGAGGTTCGTCCAGGGATTTTCTAGACTATTTGGACCACTTACCGCCCTAACCAAGAAAAATGTAAAGTTCATTTGGAACAATAAGTGCGAGACTAGCTTTCTCGAGCTAAAGAAAAGACTAACAATGACACTGGTACTAACACTACTGGAGCCCTATAAGTCTTATGTGGTATATAGTGAAGCATCTAAAGTAGGACTCAAGTGTTTACTAATGTAGAATGGACAGGTAGTCACTTGCGCTACCCGTCAGTTGAAGGAGCACAAATAGAATTACGCTATCCACGATTTGGAGCTAGATGCCGTGGTTTTTGCTCTGAAGATTTGGTGACACTACTTGTACGACGAAAGTTTTTACGGATCACAAAAGCCTCAATTACATTTTTGAGAAAAAAAATATGAATATAAGGCAGAATATGTGGCTAGAGTTGATGAATGATTATCATTACGACATAAAGTACCACCCCAAAAAGGCTAATATGGTAGTAGATGTACTAAGTCACAAGACCAAAATTGACGATTCGTCCACTTTGTCATAAAAAATGGGATCTCTTTTGAACAGTATGAGTAGTCTATTGATCGAGGACCATAGTCAAGAGTACATTCTAACCTCAGTACAAGATATCATCCTTTGGACTGAGAGGAACCGCTGAAGAGAAGATAGTAAACTAATGGAAGTTATACGTAAGATCAAGAAGTCAGAAAGGATAAAGGACTTTAGGGTTAGAGAAGATGGGACCATGGATTACAAAGATTGAAGAGTAATTTCAGCCGACCTTGAATTAAGAGATTGGGTGTTAAGGCTCATAATACTTCCTATATAGCCCATCCTAGTAGCATGAAGATGTATAAGGATTTATAACGGCATTTCTTGTGGGAATGAATGAAGAAAGATGTGTAGAGTTTGTGAACAAATGTTCCATGCAGACTGGTCAAGGCAAATATCAAAAGTTGGTGGGTGTTTTACAGCTACTGCCAGTCCCAAAATGGAAGTGGGAGAACATTTTGATGGACTTTGTAGTGAGATTTCTGAGAATTGCTACTAGGAATAATACTATTTAGGTCATAGTTGACCTGTTGACTAAGAGTGTCTATTTCATACGCATAAAAAACATCGATTCCTTGGAAAGATTGACCAGGGTTTATGTGTCAAAAATCGTCAGACTGCACAGAGTACCAAGGACAATCATGTTGGATAGAGACCATGTCTCGATTTTGGCAAACTTTGATGGACACTAATTTGAAATTTAACAGTGCTTACCATCCTTAAATAGATGGACAGATCGAGAGACAATGCAGACTCTAGAGGACATGCTTAGGGCCTGTATTATGGAGTATGAAGGGAATTGAGAAAAGTAGCTACCTTTGGTAGAGTTCGCTTACAATAACAGCTTCTAGACCACCATTCATATGGCGTCCTATGAAACTTTGTATGGAAGGAAGTGCATATCCCCGTTGTATTAAGACAAAGTCGGGGAAAACAAGGTGATTGGATCGGAAGTCTTGTAGAAGATAAAAGACCTTGTTCTATTGACCAGAGAAAGAATGAGAATGGCACAGAGTCGGTAGAAGAGTTACGCCGACAATAGGAGAAGAAATCTGGACTTTGAAGTCAAAGACTAGGTCTATGTGAAGGGTCCATGAAGGGAGTGACTTGATTTGTCATAAAAGAGAAATTCAGTCCAAGTTACGTGGAACTGTATGAGATATTGGAGTAAGTGGGAGCAATTGCGTGCCATTTAGACTTACCAACTGAGTTTCATGGAATCTAAAATGTGTTCCACGTGTCCTCGCCAAAGAAAAGCTTTGGGGATCAGACTCTAGCAGTTGTAGACCGTGAGAGTATACCATTGCAACCGTCTGGATGAGGTTGAGTAGGTCGCGAATGAGCATCAAGGATCTCTTGGAGTCGATCCTACAGTTCCTGAATATTATTTTAGAGCTTATAACCAAGCTGCGTGAGCAGTTTGGTGTTTAGTTTAGTTTTATATTATGTTTGTAACTATTGAAATTTGTCTCCAGCACTATGTTGTTTTTATTACAGACTTGTTGAACGGATGATATGACTTTTGATATGTGAATATTAATAGAAAAGTGTTTATGTTTTGGAATTAGTATTTTGGTACATTGTGTATTGCTAAAAAACATTATCCACTGCATTTAATATATATTGTTAAAAGCATGCTACGTGCATTGCATTCTTAACTGTCATGAATTGGGGTATGTAATCTTGTGTTGCATGTCCCGACACTTGAAGTTTCGTCAAATCTCAAGCGGAGTTTGGGGGCCTCACAAACTTCATTTATATCCCAAATACTCATGTCATGATATTTTGTCATCTCTGATGAAATATATGTACATGTCATGAACCATAATTTATGCATTAAAATTGTTTTGTCACAAACCTAATGCTAGGATGAGGGATTATCCTAGTGCAATTCCTCTGTTTACTCTAAAGTGAGTAAATATGAAATGGAGTCCTTTGGATTGATGAAAAAAGTCAATGACTTTGAATGGTATAGTAACAGTTCTGAAGCGAAGCATAAGAGCATTCTTGCTGGTAGATACACTAGGATACTTATGGTGAAGGTCGTTACGCGTTGCCTAGGTATTCTTAAGATGAAGTCATATCTGACATTACCAGTCATGTGGTGAAGATAACCAGTAGGTGCACGCGGTTTAATGAAAAAATGTGAGATACCACCCTCTATAAAAACAAGAAAGAATGATGAAGTTTTATGAAAGCAAGTATGTTATTAGTTTAACTTACTGAGATTTATAATAATTTCACCATGGTAGTCTCAACTACCATTCATATTCAGAATGGTACAAATTGTTTCAGGTTAAGATAGGACGAACAAACCCTCTTGGATGAAGTTGACTGACAAGAGTTTTTACTTGGATGAAGGAATGTTGTTGTATATATGTTATCAGTTATTTATTGTTATTGTGTCAAGTCTGTGTTATGGAGACAAATGTAAAGGTTTAAATTCATAGCTAAGGAGCTTGCTACTTTAATACAATGTGTTATGCTTTCAAATTATAGGTTATGCTTGAGGAATGTTTGAACAAGTTTGCTATGTTTAAAGTTGTTTCTAAGTTTGGGATAATCGTTATTCTGGAACAAATATTAATTTGAATTACTTATTCTACTACGATTATTCCATATTGCTGAAACACGTTAGGTACATTGCATCTTATCTACCATGTATGGGGGTATATAACTGTGTGTTGCATGTCCCTATACTTTTATCTCCATTAAATCCCAAGTGTTGGTTGAGGGAGTCACAAGTATGAACACCAATGAGAATTGTAATTGACATGGTGTTTAATAATTTGTCATAATGGAGTGCTTACTGAAGTGAATTAATAAAAAGAGTTAGAAGTAATGAAAATGAGGTTTAAGACTTAAACTAAAATAAGGATTAGAGAGTGCTTAAGGGTTTTGACCCCCCTGTGTATTTGATGTTTTTAATGTGTATTAAATAAAAATAAACCTAGAAACAGATAAGAAATAAAATGAAAATGAGGTATGTGAAAATAGTTATAACTGTGTCAAAACATAAATTTTGCAAAATGTAGGGACTAAGTTGCAAATAATGAAAATTCAAGGACTAAATGCAAATAACCAAAATTTAAAGAGTAGGAATGGTAATAATAAAATTGGTAACGGTTTTTAAATAAAAGCAAGTTTTAAGCTATATTCTAACTTGAGATTGACCATCACATAGAAAACAAAATAAAGAATGTTTCACATTGTGAGAAGTCTGTAAGTTGTCTCTTATGATTGGATTGAGTTTTTAAATAAATGATTCATCTGTTCGATAGATAATTGCATATAATATTTTTTTTTCTTGTCATGAAGATTTTTTGTAAAATCAATTTTCAATGGAATGAAAAAGACATATGATAAAATCATAACCATAGAATATGATCCCAATCGAAATAAATACATTTATCTCATAGGCTATCGGGATGGTAAGAAAGATATATTTTTACTATCAAAAGTTTAGTAAGATTGACATGAAAAAGCTCACTGTTGAGACAATTAAGAATTCTGACTTGCAATAAAAGGATGAAAAATGGAATGATGATGAATGTTAATACAATTGATAATGAATGTCTTTTTATTACTTTTTTATGTTATTTTGTTCATATGTGTATTTTTCTTGAAAAGTGTTTTATCAATAACTAATCTTTTTATGGGAACTTGGGAAGTACAAAAAAAACTAATACTCGGTTTGGATACACAAACATATCTCATTTCATCTCATTATTACAATTTTTTTAAACTTCCACATAAAATATAATAAACAATTCAACTTTTTTAAATCTCAAAATAATAATAATATTAAAAATTATATTATAATAATATTTTATTCAATTTTAAACAAAACATTCCATCTTATCTCATTTGAACTACGTACCAAACGAGATCTAAATGCAATCACCTATTTTGATCTAAGAGCATTCTTATTGAGATCTTCAATCCCACTATAGGAGGCTTACTGCGATACCAAAATATCGGGATTGTACATCCTTTTACAAATCCCTTTGGACTTGAGTTGTTAAAAGAGGATAAATCCACGTACATAAAGAATTAAACTAAATAATGAAGGGTGTTGTATAATATTGTAAATATGCAGGACAACAATATTGTATTCTAAGTAGCAGTAATGCTATTTTAGTACATGTATAGTTGTGTTATATAAGCTATGGAATATAATACAATTATCCTAGGTGTCCTGTTGTAACCAAGATATTCATCCGCCATAAGTAAGGACTATCAATAAAATTAGGATACTATCATCTTCTCTCTTTATATATATAAGCTATGGAATATCACTGTTCATCTAGGCTAAGTTTTTTCTTGGCCTGGTCTAGAATTCGGAAAACCAAATTTCAGTTTTGGGGTTTTGGCCCGGGTCAAACCCGAGCCGAAATTTTGGATTTCAAAACCCAGACCAACCTGGTCCAGGTACGAGTTTAAAACCTGGGTATCAGATTTTAAATCTGGTACCTGAGTCTTTAAAAAAAATCTGTTTTTCATCATCTGATTTAAGAAATAAGGGTATATATGTAAATACCAAAACAAAATAAAGTTATATATGTAATTCAGCACTATATATATGTAGAATTGCAAAAACATTCATCACCAAAACCCTACTCTGCACTGCAGTGGACCTATGCATCTCTCACAGAGGGTTTTGCTTGCCTGTTTGGGTTTTTCATCTCTTGGGTTGGTGTTTTTTAGTTGGGTTTCTCTTTCATTTTTCTTCTCTCGATGGGTTGAGCTCAGAGGACATAAAAAGCAAATACTAAAGAAGAACATGACCCCCTAGATCCTGTTTGGTGAATTCTTTTTCTTTTCACTCATGAAGAGATCACTTAGCTGCTTCAATGCACTAGGTGCTTTGATCTCCATTTGCATAACTGCAGGTTTTCAATAAAAAGTCCATTAATTAACTCCTTCTTTCATTGTCGTATTTCTAGGATTTAGACATGACTTTAATTCTTAGTGGTTTTCATTGATGCAGTGGAACACAGTCTAAGAAACAACCATGTCTAAAGTAGGAAGTTTCAGTCCATGTTGGGATGGCTTAGACGAAGAAGGTTGTGTAGAAGAATCCGGCCACGTAGCTGAGAAAAAGTGTTGATTCCTTTGGTGTAGGGAAAAAAAAAACAAGTTCAACCCGGAACCCAGAATTCGAGTTTTAAAAAATTCGAATTCATCCAAGTTTCAACCCGGGTTGACCATGGTTAACCCAGTCAGGATTTCGGCCTGGATTTGAAATCCGGGTTCCAATCCGAGTATACCTGGATTCCAAAGTCAGAACCCGAATGAACAGTTCTGCTATGGAATAGTTTGTAAAACTTTCAATTGGGTTATGAATTCCATGTATAATGTTAGTTAAATGTTTAAGTTTCATTACGCTTATCTTTCTAATATAGAAAGAGAAATGTTACTTATCATTCTTACACTACATATCAACATGTGATTTGTCATTTTTATCATTCTATTTAAACACACATATCTACAGATCAATATATGTGTATTTAAATAGAAGGGTAAAAATGTCAAATCACATGTTGGTATGTGGTCTAAGGGATGATAACTAGAGTTTTTCAATATAGAAATATACTAGTTACAAAGAATTATTTTGTTGAAAATTAAGCCACATCATCTTATGCGCCCATTGAAGTTTCTTATTTAAATTATTAATCTTTTGTAATTTTATCTATGGCTCACTTAATTTTATTCTCCCCTTAATTACAATACAATCTGATCAACTTCACTCGTTTGCACCTTTAGGCCCTCTCTCTTGAAATTCCCCATTCCACTGCACCCTTTTATAATTGAATATCTCCAGTTTGTCTTTTTCAATTCCCAATTACAGCAACTGATATGATAATGTTTCATCATAGTTCCTTCTCCTTTATCAAGCAAATTTTGCTAACCTATTAGAGTAAGCTGATAAGCATGCAATCTTCGTTCAGATTAGTCTCAACTCATGGATGAAGGATTTAACGAGGTCCTGGAGCAAAAAATTAATAATATCTTATTAACGAACAAAGTTGTTGGCAGTGTTCAAATGGATGATTCTCAATTTCCTCCTTTGCCCAATGCCAATGATGTTGATTGAATTGAAGGTGGTAAGGGTTTTAAAAACTTAGAAATCTTTGATTGTTAGCCAAACAAGGATGGCAACTTATGCATGATTCTACTTCATTAGTTTTTTGAGTTTTTAAGGTGAAGTAATTTTCTCATTCTACATTTTTAAAGTTGACTTTGGGCAATAACCTTTCTTATGTTTGGCGAAGTATTTTTGCAACTAAGAACATTATCTCTCATGGGTGTATTTGGAGAGTTGGGCAAGGTGATTGCATTAACATTTGGCATGACAAATGGCTTATAACCAACTTAGTATCTTATCTCCTAGTTGCTTGAACAAAATTTACAAGAAGATTCCACTATTAATGCCTTGTTTGATAGTGATTTTTGTATTTGGAATGAGGCCCTAATTCGAACTAATTTTTCTCCATATGTTGCTAACTAGATACTAAAGATTCCTTTAACTTTGAGAATTGATGATCGGTTTGTGTGGGGTGGAAATAAAAATGGTGTGTATTCCGTGAAGTAAGGTTACCCATTTGCTATTAATTTGCTTACTAAAGAGAATAGAGCAAAAAGTTCCGTTGCACCAGTCAATTTTAATTTTTTGCAAAGGTTTTGGAATTTGAATTTACCAAATCAAGTCAAGAACTTTGCAACGAAAGCATCTACTAATAGTTTGCTCACAAAAATGCTTTTGTAATGAAGAGGTGTTTTATCCATTGTGATTTGTGGTTGTTGTAAGCTGAAAGATGAGAGCTGGGGTCATGTTATTTGGGGATGTTCACATTCTTAGCAGGTATGGGAACTTTGTTGTTCTTTGCTTTTTTAGTTCTTGCATGTTAGTATAGAGTTTCGGACATCGTTATGGACATTAATAGAGACAACTAAGTCTATAGTTGCTCATTTCCTCACTATTTCCTGAGGTATTTGGATGCATAGAAATCTATTGTTATTTTTATATTTTTTTATTGTTATTTAAAAATGCAGATTGTGTTATTCAAGGGATTGTAGATAATTGTATTGGATATGTTGAAAGTTTTATTACCATCAAATCTCATCAGTTATTGATGCATGTGGAGCAAGTACTTTCTTGGAAGCCTCTACCGTTGGATGAGGTTAAATTGAATTTTGATGGGGCTTTAATAAACATTCTTCATCTATTGGAGTTTGGGTAATCTTACAGATGCTAAGGGTAAAGTGTTGATGGCCTCGAGTAGGAGGGAAGTGAGTGAGTTTGAAGTTGATGAGATTGAAGCTCTAGCTGTTTTATGGAGTTTGCATGATTCTTCATCTTGGTATAGCTAGTTTAATTTTGGAAGGTGACTCTTTCTCTATTATTGAAGCTGTAAATTCTAGAGAATCGAACCTCACTAGTTGGGTCATTTGATTATGGAAATTCAGATTTTACTTAGAAGATTTCAGGATTATAAGGTTCTCAATGTTAATAGACAAGGCAATGAAGTTGCTCATTTGCTTGCTCGTCATGCTAGGGTTGTGAAATATACAATACAATAGTGGCATAAATGTCCTGATTTTCTTGTGTCTCGAGTATTATTAGATGCTTCAATGTAATTGTATTATGTTGTACATGTCTCATTTTATATTTTATATGAATGAATTCTGTTTCTTATAGAAAATTATTAGATACAAAAAAACATTTCAACAAAGGAATCCCAGACATAGCACTTAGGTCTCGTTTGAGTTTACAGATGGTTTCAATTTATCTTATCTCAACATTCAAATACTATTTAAATATAAACATTTTTCAATTACAGATTTTTAATTTTTTAATTTTCTCATCTAATGAGTACCTAATTATTATAACTTTTCTAAAATTCTAAATAAAACACAAGAAATAATTTAATTTTTTCAAACCTCAAAATAAAAATAATATTAAAAACTTATCTTCTAACAATATTTTAACTTTATAATATTTTTATTCTATTTTCTTCTCTAATCCTATAAAATATTATAATTCAAACTATTTCATTATTATTTATAAATAATTTTACTACTATTAATAAATTTCTTATCGTAACTTATGTAATCTCTGTGTAACTAAAGGATGTCTTAGGTGCCGTTTGGATAGTGAGTTGAGATGAAAGTTAAAAATTGAATAAAATATTGTTAAAATATTATTTTTTAATATTATTATTATTTGAAGATTTGAAAAAATTGAATTGTTTATTATATTTTGTATGAGAATTTGAAAAAATTGTAATGATGAGATGATATAAAATAAAACATTTTTTGTACCCAAACGAGATCTTAGTTCTTATTTTTTTCTTTTTTTTTTTAGAGAAATGCTTGGGATTCCGATAATGGGTCCCGAGCATTTCTCCCGACAATGTTTTTAATTTTTTACTTAGTGATTAATAAAGTGTTTTTTAATAATGTTATAATTTTTTTTCTTTTTTAAAAAATATTTAAGAATACCAAAAAAATGAATGAAAAAAACGAGAAAAAATAGAAAAACTTTTTTGTTCTTCTTGGGACCGGTCTCGTGCCGGTGGATGTAGCACTGCTTTCTTTTTTTTAACTACCCCGCTCTAGCTCCCTCCTCTGGCCCAGACCCCTCACCCACCTTTCTTGTCTGGAAAATTCTACGAGACTTATTAGGTACAAACGGTTTAACGCATCAAATCGTGTACCAATGTTGATATGATTTTTTTTATTGAAAAAAAAAAAAAATTTTAAGAGAAGAAGAAGGTCTTCATTTTTATAAAAATTATTTTCATTTTTATAGGTAAACATTAGTGCACCGTTTGGTGCGCAAACGTTTGCAAGTAGAATTTTCCTATTTTATATGACCAAAATGCCATAAATTGTAAAGTTGTATCCACTTCTCTACCCCGTGACCCAGCCTTCCTCGACAAACAACTTCATTTCAAAACAGAACTCTGCTCTCCCCCTCCGTTCGACGGCGAGGTTTGGACGACGGCGACTCCTTCAGCTTGCCGCAACCCATCACTCGACGGCCACTTCCTAATTCGACGGCATTCGTTCTTCAGACCAAAAAAAACACATCACTCCTAGCCTAGGTCCCTCGACTTCGATTTCCTTAAACCGTGCCAAACCGTCACTCGACGGCCACTTCTTTAGTCTGGAGTAATCTGGGTACAAAGCTCCATTTTGCATGCCAACTCATGAATATGCCACGGTGGTGATACTTCTATCACTTTCTGTAGTAATCACGTTTTGTAACCCAAAATCTTGCTCGTTTTGTTTCCCAGGTTGTGTTTGTAACGCGAAGTCGAAAGCAAATTCGCGAGTTAGCATTCTGTACTCAAAGATGGTGAGTTAGGGCTTATATCTTTTCCCCTGTTAAGAAAAGCCATTGGGCTTCTTGTTTGAGTGAGAGAAAGAAAGATAAACCGCTTCAACCGATTTGATGATATCTCCTCCTCTTCTTTCTTTCTTTCTCCTTCTCTCTTCCTTTTATTTTTTTATAAATTAATTTTTAATTTTTAATTGTGTGTATAAACCTACAGAGGGTAAGGGTTTGTTCTGCGGTGCCATTAATGTAATATGGGGTTGTTGGATTCTTTTTGTTGTAATTGCAGTCAGATATAAGGAAGTGGTTCATGAAATCCCATGTCAAGGGCAATGGTGAGGAATCAAAGCCTGCAAATCCTGCCCCAAGCAATTCGGAGACCCTGGTGGGTATACTTACATTTTTATATTCTGGCTGATAAAGCATATATGAGTGTGTATGGGCGTGTAAGCTTAATTTCAGCTTTATTGGAAAAGGTAAAATGAGATATAATATTTTGTATAGTGTGTGCGACTGCATTAAGCCTGAAATAACTTTTTGGTATCTGGGTCTTGGTGCAAATAATTTCTAGGGGCCATCGGACTGGGGAACTTCCTCTTGAATTACCCAAGGTGCACTGCAGGAAACTCCTTGCCGAGGACTTAATGCACCCCTAAGATTAGTCGGGACTTTGTTCTTAGACACCCAGTGCCAATTAAAAAAAATAAGTAGCTGGGTATAGAAGGTACTGATTATGTATAGTTTTCTACACTTGAAGGTTGTTGGACAACTAAATTATTATTTTTTTTTATCGGTAAACAAAATTTTATTAATCATAAGAATAGACAAAAACCCAGGTATACGGGACATAAGCAAGAGCATTGCCTAAGTGTGCTAGTTCAGTGATGTAAGAAATTCATGGAGATTTATTCCATTGAAATAAATTACAATCGATCAATGGAATAAATTATTGAAAAACAAATTCCTAAGCTCTTCCATCGACCACTCTTGATCTTCGAAGCTTTTGTTGTTTCTTTCCCTCCAAATGCACCACCATAAGCATATTGGGAACATCTTCCATATTGCTGCAATATGAGAATCACCCAGAAGGCCTCTCCAAGAAGCTAGGAGATCGATCACCCTTTTCGGCATTACCCGAGTTAGTAACACTTGAGTGAAGAAGTCATTTCACAAGGTCATGGCAATCTTGCAATGAAGTAATAAATGATCAACGAACTCCCCACTCTTTTTGCACATGCAACACCACTCCATGACAATGAATCGACGTTTCCTTAAATATTCAAATGTGAATATCTTTCCCAAGGAAGCTGTCCATACAAAGAAGAGTGCCTTTAAGGGTGCCTTTGTCTTCCAAATACTCTTCCATGAGAATGGATTCGAATTATGCGTGTTCATGGCTTGATAGAAGGAGTGGATTGTGAACTTCCCTTTCTTGGAGTGAACCGCTAGGGGTTGGCTCAAGTCGTAAAGGCTTTGATCTTGGTGGTATGCTCCCTATAAGGTCTAAATTTTGAATCCTCTTGGGTGCAAACAATCTCTAGGGGCCATCAGATTGGGGCATTTTTCCCTTGAATTACCCAAGGTTCACTTGCTGAAAATTCCTTGCCAAAGGTCTGTGCACTTGGGATTAGTTGGGACATTGTTTTTAGACACTCGGTGCCAATAAAAAATCTTCCCTTTCTTGAAGTGACTCCAGAAATTCTTGTCATCAACTTTCCCCCTCATGCGAGTCGAGTATATGAGGTCATAAAACTCTAAAATTGTGTCGGCTTCCCAATCATGTGCATTTTTAAAGAAAGTAATATTCCATTGAGGAGTACCATTTGATGTAAGCGAAAGGTCCGCAATCAAGGATTCTTTCATTCTTGCTGTACCTTAGACTTTTGGATAAGTTTCCCTGAGTGGACATGTCGCCACACCATATGCCATGCCAAAATTTGATTTTGAATCCGTCACCCACCTCAAAGCGGGTATTTCTAAAGTATGTATCCCATCCTCTTTTTATGTGCTTCCAAAGCCCCACCCCATATGGCCCACTTACCTCATTTGAACACAGAAAAGTGTGTTGGAAAATTAGATTATATAAAACATTTGCAACAAAAGCGCGTTTAAGCGAAAAGAGTTAAATGCAAAGGATGAAGTGCTTTGCTTACCAGAAGCGAAGCGAGCTCAAAAAAGTCTGCTTTAGTAATTGTTTTTGAAAAAAATAGTAAATATCTGTTCAAAACACAGAAAATGATGTAAACAAATATTCTCAAGTATTAGTTGGTATTGAAGATCATTCACGTACCATAGCCCTACTTTTTTTTTCCATTTTTTTTGCCAAGTGTACCATAGCCCCATATGTGTGGTGTATATGCTCGAATCTGATGTCATAGTCCAAGTTGGCTTTCTAGATGGGTTGATATTTGATTGCTTATGTTAGCATAGAAGTCAATAGCTGCATTTCGTGAGCTTTTTTGGTTATGGCCTTTTTTTTTTTTTTACTTAGCAATAGAAAAACACAATGACTTCCATTTTATTGTGGGTATCAAGTACCATAGAATTGTATACTTTAAAAAATAAATCATAGATAT